>JAJEKB010020775.1:412423-448487 GCA_022393335.1 Macrotrachela quadricornifera
GGGGTAGGGTAGGGTGAGGGTACGACAGTCACGGGGTAGGGTAGGGTAAGGGTAACGAAAAACTTCATAGGGCAGGGTCACGGTAAAAAAAAAGCTTACCCTGCAGGCCTCCGCTTGAAAACAATCGAGAGCCCTGCCTATAATATGGGACCTGAGGGCCTATGGATACCCTTTAATATAGGACTTGAGAGCCTATGGGTACCCCTATAATATAGCTCTTGAGGACTTGCTCACTCACTCCAGCTCGCTCAAAAGAGCCGGGTAATGAGCACCCGTTCGCTTAACCGAGATGGAGCTGGTGTAGGCCTAGTTATGGCTACTGGGCCGTGACAAAAATCGCTTTACTTTAAAAATTGCCAAAAAGAAGTTTTGATATACCAGGAATGTAGAGCTCGTCGAGCTGATCGTTTTTTACATTGGCAATATCTACCTAAAACTCAAGCTTCGATGGATAATTAGTCTCTAAAGTAGACAAATGTTGAGAATTTCGCCTGTTTTCCCCATAAAATCTCCTATTTCATCATTAAACCTCAACATAAATGTCACTTATAATACACAGATTTAATCGTCTAACTGCCAGCTACACGCTCCTGTGTTCACTGACTCTTCAAACCTCTCCCTTCAGCAGCTATTCCACGAAGAACATCGGGAAAATGGGGAGAAAGGACCAATCCTACACTTGTTTCGGATTTTTCTTAAAAAGTATCGAACCAATGACATTCAATAGAATAGATTCTTGTTCAGAATAATCAACTCTATCGGAAAATATGGTTTAGCCATTAAAAAAAATTTAAAGAGATTTTTTTTTAATATAGATTAGCCCTAATATCCAAAAATATCACTCAACAATTTTGTAAACCGTCACAATAATTTAGCCAAAAGTGGAAAGAAAACTATGTAGCACAGATTATAGAGCGTCATTTCTACTATTAGAATCTGTGTTTAGTTTTGTTTTCACTTTTACTTTTTGTTGAAAAATCTTTACCACATGATAAAAAAGTGGGACCAAAACAGACTAATAAGCAAAGAACTTACCTTTTATATAATCAATAAATATTTTCAGCTTAAAACTGATAGAAGATTCAGAATCTACATCGAAATCTACGTATACAAAATTAGTCTCGCAGTCATTCACTTGTATAATTGCATAGAAATCGATATACAAAAGTGCAATACATAAGAATATGGGTACTTCCACCAGAAATCTCCCACCGTTACAGTGATCTTCACTAGCCAAGGTGAAACTTTCAGTTTTTGGAGGCCTCACCACCCTAAGACTAATGGTAAAAAACTCTCACGAACTTTCGCTCCACATCATAGTTTTTTTCAAACCACAAAATATCAGTTTTTGCCTTATATAACCATTAGCACGATTTTTTGCCACTTTAACGTATTCACTTTTTTCTGTAACTATAGACTGTAATTGAAACTTTTTATGTAGGAATATAATACTAAGTTAGTAGTTTCTGTGCAACACTATATCAGCGTATCTATATCACTCATATAAGAATTGGTCCAATACAACATTATGCGAAAAATCAAACAACAGCAAAAATAGCCTGTTTTTCGGTATATTGTTTCATATCAAAATATAATGATTAGCCACCGATTTTAGTCTTATTGAATACTACATATGAGTAATTTATCCTGAAAATTTCAACTCAAAATAATGTTTCTATCATGAGATATTAAAGCTATTAAACGGATAATTCAAGCATCCTTCATAGGACATCTACCATTCTTGAACTTCAAAATCTCATGATAGAAACATTATTTTGAGTTGAAATTTTCAGGATAAATTACTCATATGTAGTATTCAATAAGACTAAAATCGGTGGCTAATCATTATATTTTGATATGAAACAATATACCGAAAAACAGGCTATTTTTGCTGTTGTTTGATTTTTCGCATAATGTTGTATTGGACCAATTCTTATATGAGTGATATAGATACGCTGATATAGTGTTGCACAGAAACTACTAACTTAGTATTATATTCCTACATAAAAAGTTTCAATTACAGTCTATAGTTACAGAAAAAAGTGAATACGTTAAAGTGGCAAAAAATCGTGCTAATGGTTATATAAGGCAAAAACTGATATTTTGTGGTTTGAAAAAAACTATGATGTGGAGCGAAAGTTCGTGAGAGTTTTTTACCATTAGTCTTAGGGTGGTGAGGCCTCCAAAAACTGAAAGTTTCACCTTGGCTAGTGAAGATCACTGTAACGGTGGGAGATTTCTGGTGGAAGTACCCATATTCTTATGTATTGCACTTTTGTATATCGATTTCTATGCAATTATACAAGTGAATGACTGCGAGACTAATTTTGTATACGTAGATTTCGATGTAGATTCTGAATCTTCTATCAGTTTTAAGCTGAAAATATTTATTGATTATATAAAAGGTAAGTTCTTTGCTTATTAGTCTGTTTTGGTCCCACTTTTTTATCATGTGGTAAAGATTTTTCAACAAAAAGTAAAAGTGAAAACAAAACTAAACACAGATTCTAATAGTAGAAATGACGCTCTATAATCTGTGCTACATAGTTTTCTTTCCACTTTTGGCTAAATTATTGTGACGGTTTACAAAATTGTTGAGTGATATTTTTGGATATTAGGGCTAATCTATATTAAAAAAAAATCTCTTTAAATTTTTTTTAATGGCTAAACCATATTTTCCGATAGAGTTGATTATTCTGAACAAGAATCTATTCTATTGAATGTCATTGGTTCGATACTTTTTAAGAAAAATCCGAAACAAGTGTAGGATTGGTCCTTTCTCCCCATTTTCCCGATGTTCTTCGTGGAATAGCTGCTGAAGGGAGAGGTTTGAAGAGTCAGTGAACACAGGAGCGTGTAGCTGGCAGTTAGACGATTAAATCTGTGTATTATAAGTGACATTTATGTTGAGGTTTAATGATGAAATAGGAGATTTTATGGGGAAAACAGGCGAAATTCTCAACATTTGTCTACTTTAGAGACTAATTATCCATCGAAGCTTGAGTTTTAGGTAGATATTGCCAATGTAAAAAACGATCAGCTCGACGAGCTCTACATTCCTGGTATATCAAAACTTCTTTTTGGCAATTTTTAAAGTAAAGCGATTTTTGTCACGGCCCAGTAGCCATAACTTTTTTTTTGTCCAATGGATACTTGAAAAAAATTATAGTTTCGGAATCAGGGCAACTTTCTCTATATACCCTGAAATTTTCAGGCAATTCGGTAATGGGTCACTTCCCAAAGTCCGTGATTCTTACAGAGAATGGCTCTTAAATGACAACCTCTAACGAAAATTCCAAATTACGTTCATGTTGATCCTGGATGACAGGTCAAAGAATGGCTGTGCAAACAAAATTCAATAAATTTTGGGCTTTCAATTATTCACGAATAGAGGAACGAAAACGAAAATGCTTCTATGCGCAAAAAGTACACATTTTAATACCTTAAAATAATATTTGTTTTTGGAAGACAAACAAGTTTCAGAGCACCAACACTGGTCAACTCATTTTTTTTCTCACGAAAAGGTGTTTTCTTCGTGTTGGAATGTGGGTTTTACGTTTCAAAGTATCCACTTTTTCTTTAAGAATGTTACCTTCAGGTAATATTCTTTACGCTCCACTCTTGATTCCAACATTCCACAAATCAAACTGAAAGCTCAGATTCATAACAGTCACTGCTTTCTATATCAACAATTAACGCGACGTAATCGTCGCTAAGCCTTCTACTGAGAGGATGAATTTTTGCTTTACATTTGATATCGAAGAAGAAGATAGCGGGAAATATATTAGTACCAATCTGCTGATGTTCGTCTACGAACCAATTTAAAAGAATGTTCAATAATCTTATTTATGCATGTAAGACAAATTCTAGGAATTTTTCAATCCATTTCCTATTCTCTAAACTATCATCTGAAATCATCACAGCAACAATCAAACTATCTATAGTACTTTTACTGTTTCCTTATTTGGTTCTACAAAGTCGTTTAGTACATATTTTATTCCCATTATTCATTCTTTGGATAGAAGTAATTTTATTTAATCGTTAAGATCGTTCATAACTACCCAATTTCTAACTGCTTCTTGAACCTTTTATTGGGACACAAACAGAGATCTATCTGAACCTAAACTACAATAAGCAAATAACACCATCTCAGCATCCACAAACTCTATAGTAGTTGGATCCAGTTAAGTCAAATGTCTAATGAATATTGATTTCGGTTCAAGAACCAAAATATTTGACAATTTCTCAAGATACCTCAACTCCCGGTTATGATAATTAGCAGAAAGCACTCCAGTGAACGTGTAGCCGTTCGCACGTTCGACGGCACTCTACCTTTCAATATTAGTTCAGGTTTCAAGCGAATAAGTGCTCGTCTGCAGGCTCGCTTAGCTCTTCCTCGTAGAAATCTTGTTTTCAAACTATCGGCAAACGATTTATTTGAATAAAAAAAGCTAAATCATAAAATAAACGTCATATTTGAAATCTCCTCCTCTAACTATCCTTTTCTGAAGTTTTATAGAAAATATTAATAACTGATTATTAACTAATAATTAATAATTAATTAATTAAAACTAACTTAGGATTCGAACTCCTAATCGTCCATTACCCTATGGGAAAACTTTCTTATCTTTTTAATAATATTACTAATTAGTTGATTAATTAATTATCAACTGATTACTAAGAATAAAGGATAAATCTAACGGCATATTGAATTCCTCTACCTCGATTACCATTTGGTCAAACTCCATGGAAACGTATATTATTTAATAATTATATATTAATTAATAATTAGTTAATTATTTATCAATTAATTGTTTATTAATCAAAACTAAAATCAGATTCATATTCGTTGACCTCGATTACCTTTTGGTTAAGTTTTGTAGAAATCTGTTATGACTTTGTGGTGATACTCGTTGATGGATGAATGATCGAACGAACGAATGGACATGAACTACTTTTTTTTATATCTGCTCGACGCATAACTATCCTTTCACCAGAAGGGATAAGACGGTTCCATTAATTAACATGGGTCCGACCGTGTAGTTTACCCAGGTCGATGAATCTGATGCCGAATTTGACAAGATCTCATAAGATCCGAGTGAATCTCGTAGGAACCAAATAACCGACGAAATCCGATGCAGTTCCGGATTATGGACCGGCATTCAGACCTTCAATGTTGGAGTCTTGTGGGATCGTACTATCAGAATTCAACGGAACCTATCAGCGGATGTTGATCGATCTGTGCTCGAAATTAATTATTTCAAAAAACTAGTGCCTAGGGCTAACGTTAGAGGTCAGTCAAATTCCACCGATAGGTTTCGTCGAATTCCGACAGTAGGGCCCTATCGGATTCCAACGAGAGATGGGCAACTCAATTCGGAGATAAAATCAACTCATCTTATTTTATGAAAGGCAAAGTGGTTTTCAATTCAGTTTAATATGCTAATCGTATTCAATTTGGTTTATTCTCGTCAATGAGAACATGTAAAAGGATATCATTAATTAAATTGGACTTAATTATTAGACTGAATTGATTTGAAATTTCCTTTGTTTTGAGTTGATTTGTCCAGCTCTGTTTCCTGCCATGAGCAAAAGAGTAATTTAAAGGAGCTTGAAGAAAATACATCGTTAAGCAACGAACCAAGAGGCACGCTGGCGAGCTACGAGAAGAGCACTATTTTTCACTAAGAAGCAGACTATCATGCAAGGATAGGGATGCATCGGTGACGCTGATTCACCGACCCACCGTTCACCGGTGCACCGTCTACCAATGTCACTGTTCAACCGGTGCACCGTATCTACGGTGGACCAGTGAACTCACTCGATATCTATAGTGAGGACCGGTTCAATAGCACACTTAGATTCTCCTAATCGAGAAGTATCTGAATAATAGAGAAAACCGGTCATCACCATCCCACCGGTGCACTGTACCACTGCTGCACCGATAAGCGGTGAACCGTCACCGGTGCATGTCTATGCAAGGAGACTTAAGTTATGTATGATTTACTCATAAATATTTCCAAGAAAAGTCTTAAACGATTATAAGCGCCATATTTCTGCGCAGTCGATCAAAAAGAAACAAGTTTGTGTGGCCAAAAATAGAAATAGGCTCGATGTACTTGAAACGTATCGCTAAGTTTCTGTTAAGAACAGTCCACTTGGTAGCTGTTAGACAGATGAAAACTTTAACTTGGTGTTATTCGATTTATAGTTCTGATTCTACATTGATGAGTTTTGAATAGGCATGCACCGGTGATGATTCACTGCCTATCGCTGCACCGTAATACCGGTGAGCGGTGCGCCGTCTACTAATGTCACCGTAATACTGGTGAGCGGTGCACCGTTTTGCTGATGTCACTGGTCCACCGTTGCACCGTTTGACCGGTGCACCGCATCTACGGTGGACCGGTGAACTCGTTCAATATCCATGGTGATGACTGGTTGTCTCTATTATTCAGACACTTCTCGATTAGGAGAATCTAAGTATGCTAATGAACCGGTCGTCACTATAGATATCGAGTGAGTTCACCGGTCCACCGTAGATACGGTGCACCGGTCAAACGGTGCAATGGTGGACCGGTGACATCAGGAAAACGGTGCACCGGTGGATCTCTAGTTTTGAAAGAAAGAAAACAAAATAGCATTGGGGAGTATTACAACAGCAAAATGTATTACTAAATGATTACCGAAAAGTTTGTTTGCGAATGAAATAAAAACCTCCAATCTGAACCACATTTTATTCGTTGTAGATCTGATTAAATAATAAATGTAATTAGTTCTTTCTGCAGATTTTGTAGAGAAAAATTTACTCTTTAAATAAAGGTGAATATTTTACGTTACCAGCTGACACGATTATGCAGCAGCTATCATTGTAAATAGTTAAAGTTGAAATAGATGAGGATGTGGATTTCCAGTACTATTTACGTACGGAGGTGAGTAAAGGTGAAAATGTAGCAATTAAAGGTAATGAAAAAGCCTTTGAAGTGAGTTATAGTAATGAAATAATACATACGGGAAAAGGTGAAAATTGCTATGGAAAATAATTTATTTGCGAGGCTAAAGAGTTGGAAAGATAGCCAAATTGAATGATCGAAACTTCGAACGATAACTTTGAATTTAAACAGTAAACTAGTATTTTTTTTATTTCCATGACTGTAAGTCAGGGTCTGAATCCCGAAAATGACGGTGTGTTTGTGTGTTTGTCCGCAGGGTCAAAAGCACATCTTTTCCTAATTGTTTTCATAGAGGTCAAAGGAACATGATTTTCCCATGACTCGCGTAGGGGTCAAAGGAACATCTGCTTCTCATTATATTTTAAAAGCCAGAGGAGCATCTGCTTTTAACTTTTGTCAAGGACACGAAAAGCAATATCTTTTTCAGATCAGTTTTGAAGTAGACATGCATCAAACCCAAACTGTTTGGGAGTTTGGGATTGATCGAATGAGCTTGGATTGGTTTTGAGTTGGTGTATTGAGTTTGTGTTTGAATATATGAGTTTGGGTTCGTGTATGGGTTTGAGTCTGACATCGCAACTAGACATGCAGCATGCTCAGACCATTTTTTTTTGGTGATTGGAGTATTAGGTAAAGTTTGGGTATGAGTCTGGGTGTAAGTTTGAGTTAAAGTTTGAGTTAAAATTTGAGTTAAAGTTTGAGCAACAGCCGTATGTCAGAAGCTGGATACAAACTATAATTAAAACTAAACCTAAACTCAATACTCAAACTCATCAAACCCAAACAGTCTGGGTTTGGTGCATGCCTAGGCCTAAAGGAAAGTCAGATTTGCCGTTTTAAATTGATGGTAAACACCAACAGATGAAAATCAAGGCAAACAGAAAGATGCATCACAGCATTTTAGTAAATGAAGCTGGAAAACAAAGACGCAAATGACAAAAGTCTTTCTACAGTCAAGGGACTGAGTGGATCGCATCGATCCACGCTACTTGTTTTTACTTCGTTAAAAGAAGAGCAATCATTTTCATCTTAAAAGTTTTCACTGAAAGCAGCAGTAGCTTTGGTATAATTTTGTGGTCACGAGGGAACATATTTAGGTGTTCAAGTCCTTTAGATCCCATATTTTGACGATAGGTAGACCGCAATGAGGTATGAAAAACCTCAAGAGGATTCATCCTCTCGCGCCTTTGTTCCCAAGTTATGATCGTTTTACTCTATTTTTTCCTTGCTGCAAGGTATTTCAAAAAAAATTTCACTGACACATTTTCGACCTGAAATTTTGCCCGTAGATAAATCTCACCGCCACTAGATTGTTCTACAAGTGTCAGCCCGAACGGATGTTTCCTTTACGAGATAATAAATTTTCAAGGCAGATCAGTTTTTTTCGAATGATTGATAAAATGCAGGATGTTTTAAAATTCGATTATTTGAGGAAGGAAATTTTCGTTCCGGCCGATACTTGTAGAACAATTTAGTGCCGGTGGTACCTATCTATGGACAAAGTTTCAGGTCGAAAATGTGTCAATGGAATTTTTTGAAATATCTTGCCATAAGGGAAAAATAGAGTAAAACGGTCATAACTCGAGAACAAAGGCGCGAGGGTACGAATCCTCTTGAGGTTTCTCATACCTCATTGAGGTCTGCCTATCGCCAAAAGATGGGACCTAAAGACCTTGAACACCTGGGAATGTTCCCTCGTTAGTTATAATATTGTTCAGGAGATTCTTGGCTGAATAGTTACTCTTGTCGACGTAAGATTTATACCGAAGATTAGAGCATGTTCTCTGTCAAGCTAATGACACGAAAAAAGGTATGCAAGCCCAAATTTAGTCCCAGAGCAGTCACGTTGACTAGGTTGTTTCTGACGAAATTGATAGCATCGAAGGTAACTGTATTTAGGCTGCTTTTCTTCAGATTCACTGTGATAGTATTTATTTTTTTTATTTTTTTTTTATTTGCTTCTAACTGTAATCATGCGATCCTAACAGTGCGAGTTACAATCAAAAACAAGAAAAGAAAAAAGATGACGTAAAAATAAGAAAAAGAAGAAGAAGAGAAAACGAACACGAGAAATCATCTCGAAGTTTATGAAGAACGAAAGACAGAAATACAGTGAGAACACCAAAGAGAAAAATAAGTTCATTAATAAAGAAAAACAAACACAATAGAGAGAGAAAAGAGAAAGAAAGAAAGAAAAAGAAAGATTAACAAAACGTTTCAGGGAAAAATTGCAGCAATTGTATATCGTTTAAATCAAATTGGAGAACAGAAGCGTTTGACGGAATAGAGGACAACCAAGTCACAACCTTTTCAAGGATAGAGAGATGAGGGACAAATCTTTTTGATGTTCTCAATCCTTTAATCGAAAATTCTCTATCTAACCAGCTTTTACGAAATTCACAGAGGTTCGCCTTTTCAAAATAGAGAAAATCATCCGTAGAGTTTGAGAGAATCTCAAGATATCTGTTCCAGTATTTGGAACATCGATCCTCTCATGACCGTTCATCAAGTGCATGCGCAAAGAAAATTTCATTCGTTGAAGAAAGAAGAGAGTTCGACGGAGTGAGGAATAATAAAACTTAGATAAATCTTCCTGTTATTTTCTTGTTAGAAGGGGATAAACAGGATAGATCCACGTGAAAAATGTTAGAACGTGAGAGTAGAAAAGGACTTTCCTAAGGTAAGGATTGGAGCATTCGAATAATTTAAAAGAACGAATTAGAGAAGTTCTTTTTCGTACGTTGGATTTAACATGTTTGATTAGTTTGCCCCACCCTAACTTAGAAGAAACAATGTAACCAAGATACTTATATTATTGTTTCCAACATATTAAATCATTGTCATTTCCGAATGAGATACTAAATTTTGGTTTATCAATAGCTCGAGCACTGAAGAATGCTTCAGTTTTCAATCTATTAATAGGTTGATCAGATAAACAAGCATAGAATACAAGATGGTCAACAAAGGAATTTATTCTCTTTTCCAAATCAATACATTGATCGGTATAACGAATACCAACTTGACCAGCTAAAATGGCGGCAACGTCATCAGCAAAAAAATGACTTGTGCACGAACAGAGAAATTGACCCATATCACAATGATAAGAGATGAATAGAGACGGTGTAAGAACACTTCCTTGTGGACTGCCTTTTTCAATCGAGAACCAACGAGATTTTCTACCACAAACTTCAACAAAACCTGTTCTATTAGTAAGCCAAGCTTCTATCCACTTTAGGAAAGAACGAGGGATACCAATCATACGGAGTTTCCCAATGCGACCCTGATGTCAGAGCTGGTCATCTCGTATAAAATTCATTGTATACTTCTCCATGGAATAATATCATTCTCTGAGCTGTATCTTGGGGTACCAAGTCAGCTGTCCACGCCCAGTTGTAAGGGCATCGGATAAGGGTATAGAATGAATATGGTATAAGAATTTAGGACAAGAATAGAAAATAAGGATTTAGAATAAGGAATAGGGTAAGGGTATAGAGAAAAGATTTAGGGAAAGAGTATGGAATAAGGGCATAGGATAAGACTCTAGAGTAAGGGTATACTTGTCAGGATATAGAACAGGTGTGTAGTATTTAAAAGGTGTAACACTTTATACGTCGAACAGAACCAATTTTAATAAAAACTCAGAAATGGTTTCGCTGATTTACTATGGAACCTTTTTCAGGCAGAATCATTTTTCGGGATTCTGAATTGTATCCGTGGACGAATCCCCAAAAAGATTCCGGGAAACTCCATTTTTTCTCAGAGTACCGAATAACATTAGAAATAGTTAACAGACATTTTATTCCGTAAGGAATTTAAGATCTGGAACGGATACCAGTATTTTTTGGTGATGCGGTAATTGTGGATCAAAAGTATATTTTATACTCATTAGGGGTGGCACTTTATTTTTAATTTCACTTAATTAAGTTACTTTATTAAGTAGTTTTACTTAACGCTTAATATTAATACAAAAAGTTTAGTAGTCAACACTTAATCACTTAATATTAAGTGTTAAGTGACCACTTAATTTTTAAAATTAAGTATTAAGTGGTAAAGTGAAAAACTTAATCCTTACTATTAAGTGATTAAGTGTTGACTACTAAACTTTTTTTATTAATATTAAATGTTAAGTAAAACTACTTAATAAAGTAACTTGATTAAGTGAAATTAAAAATAAAGTGCCACCCCTAGTAGTAATTGAGAACCTAGGGTTACCTCTATAGTATAGCAATTGAGGTCCTAAAGTTATCCCTATAGTATAGCAGTCGAAGACTGAAGGGTACTTGGTACGTCTTATCGTCTTTAATGTGTACTGTATTAAAGTTCAACTCATCAAGTGTGTTAATTTAATCTTATTGATATCAAACACTTAATCACTTAATATCAAGTGAATTAAGTGGTAAAGTGAAAAACTTAATACTTAATATTAAGGGTACCCCCCCCCTCTTTTTTTTTGTCGAACTTTTTGGAAAAATTTTTTTTTTTTATACGCGCTATAGATAGATTATCTGTTGATATTTCGATCGTCGTTTGAGCGACCTCAATCTGACCCTCTATTCCATTGCCATTGGAAGTACATGACAAGCTGTCGCAACAAAAAAAGTTTTTCAAAAAATTTTTTATATGTGCTCAGCGGATTCTACATGAAAAGTTACTCATAAAAATGTTGGAAAAAAAATCAGATCGCCTCGAAACTTATTTTACATTTTTCTCAAAACTAGTTTTTCATGCGAAACGCGGAGTTGTGAAGTGAACAACCTCCCTTTAATTTCGTCCGATCGAGCTGAAATTTTTTATCATACATACTTAGAAGTATTCCCCAGAGGTAGAATCGGCCGTTTTCATTTCTGACTTTCCCATCCGGATTTATAGGGTTCAGAAAGCTAGAAATCGGGTTTTCTAGAAAACCCTTTAGTATTCTTTTTATTAAAAAAAAGAAAGTGAGATTTTTTGAAAACCTCAAAACTACCTCTGAGATATAGCCTTAGGTATCTCCAAAAAAATTCTCAGCCAAATCGAACAAATTTTGATGGGGTCGTACAGTGCCAAGATGAGAACCCCTGGAAAACCAGGGTTTTTCATAAAAAACCATGAAAACGGCGTTAGAAATTTTTTTTCTCGAACACGTGTCTCATCATTTTAGGTGGTCTATCTGCCATAAAAATTTCAGCTCAATCGGACTTACCGTCTTTGAGATCTGAAAATCGTCAAAAAAGAAGGGGGGGGGTACCCTTAAGTGTTAAGTGAACACTTAACACTTAATATTAAGAATTAAATTTTTCACTTTACCACTTAACACTTAATTTTAAAAATTAAGTGGTCACTTAACACTTAATATTAAGTGATTAAGTGATGACTGGTAAACTTTTTGTATTAATATTAAGCATTCAGTTAAACCTTAACACTTAATATTAAATTAAGTTAAAGTGCCATCCCTAATACTCATCGAAAATAGCATGAACTCGTTTTTAATGTTCTCTTTTTTGAAAATAAAAAATAGCAATTTCTTTGAGAAAGCAGCCATCCCACCGTTACCGTCACCTTAACATCACCAATAGTGCTACTCCATAGACTTCAAGGTCTTTTTAACGGTGTATCTTTTTTCATAGCAATCAAATTTCTAGAAACAGTCTTTTATTAATAGAGAGATCAAGGATCAAACATATATTATCCATCGTGACGTTAATAGATACTATTAGGTTCGATAGCAGACTCTTTAATTCTTTCACCCTCAATAATCTCTTAAAGTTCGTTAAAATTCCTTCGAATAATTGAGCACTCTAAGGACGCTGCTTCTCAATTGTTTTTTAATACCGTACGACTAAAGTAAAAGTATCGACTATCTCGTCAGAATTGTTTTTCTTATTTTGCAAGCTAGATTTTAATAAAATTTGATGGCTTGTTCAAACCTAACGCTGTTACATAAAAAGATACTTTTTCTCCAGTACCATCGAAAAAACTCGAATTTCTTCCGACGCTATTTTCCCAAATCAAATGTTCTTAACGAGTGTTTTGTAGAGCTTCAAAAGGGCTTTCCAATGGTAAAAAAGTTTTCTACTAACTGTTTTTATTCGCAAAAAAATGCAAAGCTCAAACGTAACCCTGTTACACAATTTTTTCTCGATCATGTTTGAGGCATTTAGTATGCTCCGAATGATTCGATTTTTCATATATGTTAGTCGTCTGTGTATAGTTAATCGCTTTACGCAAGGACGAGATCGATACATCAACAAGGAAGTTCACGAGAGGCGTATTAAGTTGGAAACTTTATAAGAGTCTATAGACTGTTCTTGGCCACGAAAATCAAAAAAATATACCATTTTGTAGAGAATGAAATTCTGCATCGAGTCGCATATCTGTCGGCTTTTTTTGAAAAAATGTTTTGTTTAAAAAATCGAAAATACGATTTTTGAAAAGTTTAAAGTCCACTTTTGGATGACGAAAACTAATTTTTTTCCAAAATAAATCTTAAATCGTGATTAGTGTTAAAAACTGCATCTAACAACTTATTTAAATCTGTTGAACTCGAAAAAAAATTTTTCAAAACTTGTTCAGTGAAGTGTCGCGTTACGTGAACAAGCTCTTGAAGTCTTTTAAGTTTTTTCAGGTAAAAATTCTGTTACTTCTTGAAAAGCCTTTCTAAGCGTTGGATTTGTGAACGATCTCTACGGACTAAAAGGTTAAAGGAAAGGCTTCGCGAAGATACAAGGTACAGAGGCATTATTTTTCTCAATGTTTTCACTATATCTACAAAGAGAATGATTTTCACAGGCCGAACATTATCACTAATTGTTAAACGAACTCGCAGAAGCATAAAAGAACTTTAAGAACCTGAATTTCATTTGTGAATTTTATTTTATTATATACAAGATATAATGAACCATCGAACATATCTTGTGTTTGTAGTATAACAAAGAATTCTATCAGCTTTCAATTTATCAGATATTAACTCATTCGAATTCAAATAGGTTTTGACAAAATCACCATAAGGTACATAATGGCTTATATCAGTGCTGATTCAGAGGGAGAACATAACGACCTACAATGTCCAATAACAATGGAGATATTTGAAGAACCAGTCATCGCAGAGGACAATTTTACATATGAGAAGACGGCTATAATACAATGGATTGAGACACATCATACAAGTCCCTTAACTCGGAAGCCAATATCAATTGAAGGTCTCCGTCCTAATCTAGTAGTGAAATCACTTGTTAAATCTTTCGAGAAATATCTGCGAAAAAATAAATATCAATTTGAATTAGGAGTCGATGTCAAAAAGAAGGGAGATCATCCCTTATTTCGAGCGTTTGGAAAAACGATTTATCGCGCTGAATGGTTAATAAACAATGATAATCGACCACCGATTATTCTTTTGAAAATTGATGGTGCTCGTGCGAAAAAGGAAGCATCTTTTTACGTCAACTTGAGTCGCCATCCACATATTGTTCGAACATTTGGTTTTGTCGATGGCAATGACGCTAATAATAGAGACAATACAGTTCTACTTCTACAAGAGTATGCACCGCTTGGAAGTTTACTGGATTTCTTGGAGCAACGTAAGGCATCTCTCGACGAAAAAATTCTTATCCAGCTATTTTTACAGATAATTGAAGCTATGATATATCTAGCATCAAATAACGTCGTACATGGCGATTTGGCATGCCGTAACGTCTTAGTATTCCGCTTCAACGATACTGAATCGGAAAAGAACGTTGTTAAAATCACTGATTTTGGTCTTAGTATACACAGTGAACTATTTTCAACGGCCCCAGATTCTACAAAAACGGTGCTGAATGAAGTTCCTATTAGGTATGCAGCACCGGAAGTACTTTCATCTAAAAACCGATCGAAAGTTCTTACAGAAAAGTCAGATGTTTTTTCAATGGGCGTTTTGATGTGGGAAGCATATATGCGGGGTTCAATGCCATGGGGCAATATTCAAAGCGACGAAGAGGTTATCCAACGAGTTACAAATGGTGATCTGCTCAGTCAACCCCAATCTTGCACCCATCCATACTGGTCAATTATCACTAAACTGTGCTCTCGATTGCCGAGTGACAGACCAACTTTCAAAGAACTAAAACATCTTCTGAATGAGCAGTATTATCGCACAGGTAAATATTTTTCTGTCATTAAACGTTGTACACTGATGATGCAGATAAAAAGGCTTTCTGATAAGGAAATCTTTGGCGTAGCTAGCACTTCGCTGAGTGTGAATGAATGTGATCTTCGTTATTGATATTACCAACAAATCTCTTGTTTTCTACTGCTGAAAGTCTCAACTCAAAATCATTCCGACAGCTAGATAGGTTCTCTTGTAAACTCAGACATGTGTAAAACACTCTGTGTTGCAATCATTTTGGTCCACCGATTATGTCAGTCATTTTAGCACGTAGAATTGGGAACAAAACATAAGTAAATGAAACGATAAAGAACGGACAGATTCTTTTGTATAGAACTTAGTTTCTCTAATAATTTCTCGTAAAGAACAGAAATGCGATGGCTAAGAATTTTGCGATAAAGGGAAAATTTTCAATCTGAAGAAAACTCTTCTGTCATTCTAACTTCGACTTCAACTCTGTCGAAGTCTGATGCACCTCATTAATGAGAACGACTATCCAGTTAATTTACATACTTAATAGCAGGTAAGATTAAACCGATGATTTCCATTCAAGTAATCTTTCTGGACTGGTTTCTGCAGTAAAAATGAATGCTTTAGATGCAACTGGTTTCCACGGTCTCGGTACCAAACTACATCCTCCATCTGCCATAAAACTTCGTCTAAGTGATGATAAATCAGATTGGGCTCCAAGCGCGCCTGTTTATGATGGACCATCGAACTTTAACGTTTCTGTCGATCACTGCAAAATACCGACAGAGCCAAAATTAATAAAACTACTGCAAACGGGTGACAGCGTTACAAAGATAAATAACCAAATATCAGGTAGGTCGCTTACATATAAACACAATCTTTGTAGAAATAGTCAAGCATAAATTGTAACACAAAATAGTCCAGTAAATAGTGTAAATGTGCTATAACTTTATAAATAGTACAATATTACAAATAAAATGTCTTTTCCCCATGCTACAATGTAAAAAAAGTGGTGTTCTACCGAACTTAAAAAGGTTTTTCACCTGAACACACTCTAAGAACCTTTTTTTCGTTTCGTAATAAACCTTTCTACCGAAAAATGCCAAAAGGTTTCGTCCAAAACCGTAAACGCGCTACTTCAGCTACTCCACATCTACTTCACAAAACCTAGGGTACTTTATCGATAATTCAAGAATAGTTTCAGTCCATTTTAAAGCACTTGTACTCAACTTTAGTTCCACTTCCACTCAAAACTACTCTGAAGTCAACACACTTTGATATTGTTTTTCAAAAGTCAAAATCCTCCACTCTACTTCAATGTGTTTCAACTTGAGTGATTCCACCGTATATATGGCACGTTTACATCGACTTCCTCTAAATCAAGTTTTGATGTGGTATTCTTGTAGAGCATAGTTGATTACCTCACATTGGTCATAAAAGATCCTCTCTATCTTGCTTCTGACAAATCATGAAATATACACTTGAAAATCGGTCAACTTGGAAGTATTTGTCTTCATTTGAGGATATCAAATTCATGTTAAAGATGACTTATCGATAGTTTTATGTCAGTGAATAGAGCATGAAAAACTGATTCTAAAATATATTTCTTGTGCGCTAGTTGCAGCAATATTAGTAAATATTTCAATATGCAAAGATACAACAAAAATACGAACAGTTATCAAAATGTTTGTAGATAAATCTCGACAACGCAGAATTCGGGCGCATAGTGACATATGAGGTTTTGTAGAGCGTCACTCGCTCTACAAGACTGTGTAATTAGTTTTTTTTGGGAATTGAAAACAAGTCCTGAATTTCATAAGAAATATTTAAGCAAGTCGCAAAACAGTGAAAGCCTCGCTTTTTTTGAAGAAAAATAGCATATTTTTATCATTTTCATGAGAATTGAGTACGTGCTGTCAGTTCCCAAAAAAACTAATTACACAGTCTTGTAGAGCGAGTGACGCTCTACAAAACCTCATATGTCACTATGCGCCCGAATTCTGCGTTGTCGAGATTTATCTACAAACATTTTGATAACTGTTCGTATTTTTGTTGTATCTTTGCATATTGAAATATTTACTAATATTGCTGCAACTAGCGCACAAGAAATATATTTTAGAATCAGTTTTTCATGCTCTATTCACTGACATAAAACTATCGATAAGTCATCTTTAACATGAATTTGATATCCTCAAATGAAGACAAATACTTCCAAGTTGACCGATTTTCAAGTGTATATTTCATGATTTGTCAGAAGCAAGATAGAGAGGATCTTTTATGACCAATGTGAGGTAATCAACTATGCTCTACAAGAATACCACATCAAAACTTGATTTAGAGGAAGTCGATGTAAACGTGCCATATATACGGTGGAATCACCCGTGTAGAATTTTTACTCTCATTACTCGATCAAGTTTCAATCTCTTCGTTGTCGGATGAGGATTCATTCTTATTAGCATCGGATAAATTCCCAATTTCATCATCATCAAATGAGTCTTCGTTCCCCTCATTATCGGATGAAATATCAGTCTCTTCGTTATCAGACGAATTCTCAGTTTCTTGAGAAGAATTATTAGATTGATGAGACTCTGATTCACTCGAATCATTCATAGTTTGCTTTTATTTTGTGTAAAAAATATATGAAAATGTGTTACTAAAACGGCAGTTGATTTAGAAAGATGTCACATGATATATATGGTCCAATAGTAAAGAGAACCGAAAAAATCAGAATAGGTGTCACTAGTAACAGTGAAAAAATACAAACAGATAGCGTTTGGCGGATATGCAATGTTCCATTCGAGTCAAACTCATCCATGTTCACTGTCCTGTTGTTTTAAGTATGAAGCGAAAATTCACTCATTCAAAGTCTTATGGAACTCATCAGTTTTAACAATTGTTTCGCCTTATTTGAATAATATCTTTTATATAGATGTACATACTGAAGTGTAAGCTATATCGTAACGACACCCACTCGTCGACATTGTGTTGTTTCCATGAGTTATTTAAAATTTATCCAATTTGAAAAAATTGGGATCTGGGAGGCCCCATTGGTACTTAAAGAGTTAACATGTGAACGATGTTCTTCAGCTCCTACACATGCATTTTGTTTATCTTTATCTGATTTAATTGGTAATGATTAATCGGAATGCTTAATTGTAAGTTATTTTGTGTCGAACAAATTATGTTGGAAGATTGCTCATGAGAACGTGATGGTGCTACTTCGCTTTGAAGTGTTACTGATGAGTTGCATCCAGATATCGAAGTAGGAGAAGCAATTATTAAATAAATACAATTGCCTTTATCGTCAGAATATGTTGGTAGATTAAGATTATCATCATTTTGTTGAGTAAATGTCCAGTTTCCTATCGATATGATGTAGTATATTTCTTTTCTTTGTTGAATAAAAGCATGTTTTTTGTGGCAGCATCTTATTTTTCTCCTGATTCTTTCTTCACTTTAATTTCTTTGTAAGAGGTATAAATATCCTGCTTTTTCTGTAATTTTTTTTCACATCTCCATCACTTTCACTAATAACAGCTGATGTATTGTTTTTAATTCTTAAAAATTAAGTGTTCTTAATATTGTAACGAGTGCTGATAAGCTAATCCTTATCCGTTGATAATCAGGAAAAACGTAAGATAATCTTGAGAAGGCAAGAACTAAATGTCATTTTGTGCGATGTACACAGAATATATAATAACTCAATACAGATGTATGCAAGGTTTTGTAAGTAACGTACGAAACCTAAAAATTCTCTATGAAACTATTACCCGTTTCAAACAAAATGTATAAAACCTCAAGAGACTCTTCGCAATCATGGCTCGTTTAGTATCAAATATACAAAACATTAGGAGTGGCTCTGGAACTATCATCAGTTTGGTAAAAAATGTACTAAACCTTCACTTACGAGGGAACATATTTAGGTGTTCAAGCTCTTTAGACTCCATCTTTTGGCGTTAAGTAGACCTCGATAAGGTATGGAAAAGCCCAAAAGGATACGTTCCCTTAGACCTTTCTTCCAGAGCTATAGCCATTTTAGTAGACTTTTAGGTTGTGGCTCGGTATGCATCAATAAATTGAATGACACTATTTCGAGCTGAAATTTGGTGCATAGATAGGTATACTTGTGTCTAGTATGCTCTAAAAATTTCAGCTCAAAAGAATCCTTCCTTCACAAGATAGTAAATTCCTAAAGTTAGCTAGTATAGCATGAAAGATGTGCGAATCTCATGTTTTTTAGGAATTTACTATTTTGTGAAGGGAACATTCTTTTGAGCTAAAAATTTCAGGGCATACTAGGCACAAGTATACCTACCTATGGACTAAATTTCAGCTCGAAATAATATCATTCAATTTATTGATGCATACCGAGCCACAACCTAAAAGTCTACTAAAATGGCTATAGCTTTGGAAGAAAGATCTAAGGGAACGTATCCTTTTGGGCTTTTCCATACCTTATCGAGGTCTACTTAACGCCAAAAGATGGAGTCTAAAGAGCTTGCATACCTAAATATGTTCCCTCGTTAGTCAGCCAAACCTTTGATAGTTTAGTATGAAATCTACTGAACACCACGGTTGGTCGTAGTCAGGCCGAAAGGAAAAAGACCGAATGGACTAATATCGAAAGAGAAATGCCGAAAAATAATTTAAGAAGGGGAAAAATATCGAACGAGAGAAATGTAGAATGCATAAACATAAGAAAAGGAAAAATGACGAAAAATAAATATCGAAAGAAAAAAATGTCGAAACAAGAAAAATATTTAAAAAATGATATGTCTAGTAGACACCGACCTAATCTTTTATAGTCTGTTGTCATTTTTCTTATTTATTTATATATTGGTGTGATTATATAAGCAGCAGTATCAGTGATGAATGATACCGTATTGAAAAAGGGCTGAAATCGTCAGAATAATAATAATATCATATAACTCAAAATCTACTATCATTGTAAGCAAACAAATAAGTTATTCGTTTACTATTTCTGCATATGTATTATCATATGGTATTTTCCTCGTTTCTCTCACATATATGATCTCATGTTATTTTCCTTTTCTTTTCTTCACATATGACAATATGGTATTTTTCCTTTTTGTTTCTGTAATCCGCTTCTTTCCATTCTTTCTTATTCTCTTCGATCCTTTGACCTATATGTAGTAGTGTTATTGAGCTGCGTTATATCCAAGTTATAACAAAGGATATCGCATAGTTATTTTCCAAAATACATTGTATTATACGGGTGGAAATAATCGAAGAAGTAACCACTTCTTGTCATATAAATACTCGTGTTTTATTTTCAATAAAGTGTCATTTTAAGTCTTCGAAAGATAATATTCTTCTTTGCCTATTGATCAAACTGTAACAATTATGGTCACAGCTTTTCCAGTTACGTCAGATGAAAATCAACCACCACCATCAGATTTTTCATTTATTCTATCACAAAAAGGAAAACCTATGCTTGTGTCAAATAAATACATTTTCAAATTGAATAAGACAACAACAAATATCAAATACTGGATCTGTACACAAATTGAATGCTCAGCAAAAATTCATACAAGTGCAGCTAACCAATTGATTAAAATGAATGGTGAACATCATCATCCTGCTGATGAAGAAAAGAAACATGTACGTGAATTTCGTGAAAAAGTGAAGCAACGAGCGATTTGTGAAACAACACCTATTCCACGTATCTATGATGAGGAATGTGAAAAAGCATTGTTATCACCTGCAGTAACAGCTGTTTTACCAAGTGAACGTGAAATAAACAGTGCATTTAATAAAGCTCGTCGTGGTGTCACACCAATCACTCCAACAACACAGTTATTTGATATTTCTAATCCTTACGCAAGAACATTGAGAAACAATGATTTTTTAATTGTTGACAAAATGATAACGAGACGATAGAGAATTCTTTTATTTGGATCTACTGAACAACTAAAAATGCTCTTTACAGCTGAAAGAATTCTGATGGACGGAACTTTTTCTACTTGTCCAAAGATATTTGATCAGGTATATACAATACATAATATCAAATATGAACAATCATTTCCCTGCGTTTTTGGCTTGTTGCCAAATAGATTGAAAAGTACATATCAGTTTTTGTTTCACGAGTTAAAATCTATAGCTGTTCAAATGAAACTCGAATTTGTACCAAAAGTCGTCATGTCCGATTTTGAGCCGGCTTTGTTGGGTGTCGTTAAAGTGGAATTTACTACAGCAACACATTCGTCTTGTTATTTCCATTTTAGTCAAGCTATATATCGTAATATGCAAAGACTTGGATTATCCTCATCTTACAACAATGATGATGATGTTAAGCATTTATGCCGACAGCTAATGGCTCTTCCATTATTACCAGAACCTGTTATTGAAGACACTTATGATGAATTAGTAGGAAATTTGTCAGCAACAATCAAAAAAACAATGAATGAGCTGTTAGAATATTTTCAAGAACAATGGTTCGTCAAAGTTCCTACAATTCATTGGTGTGTCTATGGTTTGTCAATGAGAACTAATAACAATGCTGAAGCATTTCATAGTCGTTTTAATCGTAAAGTACAACTTAGTCATCCAAACATCTGGTCATTTATTAAATTTTTTCAAGAAGAAGAAAATCGCTTTTATCATATGCATATTCGATTCAATGCAGGTTTAGGTGCGAGAGTAAAGCAAACTAAAACAATTGCTATTCAACGTCGTATAGATAATCTTGATAAACGATATTATGAGGGTCAAATTAATGTAATGGAATATTTAGATGGCTTATCACTTATAGTTGCTAAGCGAAAAAAATAATACACAGTTATTTTTTTTCTTTTCGTATGTCTGATTTGTGTATGTTCTATGCTATAATCTTCAAGATGTTAAAAATAAAGACTGTTCCACTAGTCGAAATTTTCGATATTTTCCCCCTCTGATATTTTTTCTTCGATATTTTTTCTTCGATATTTATTCTTCGATATTTTTCCATTCTACATTTCTCTTTTCGATATTTTCTACATTTTTCCTCTTCGATTTTAGTCCACTCGGTCTTTTTCCTTTCGGTCTAACTACGGCACACCAACACCACCCTCCTTTATGAAACCATCAGTGGTTTAGTGAACAAAACACAGATCTCACAGAGTGTCTACTAAACTAGCAATGGTTTCGTATAACATATACAAAACCCATCAAGTATCCACGAAACTATGAGCGGATTCGTGGAAAACATAAGAAACTTTGTATGGTTTCGTACACTGTGTCTATCCTTCGGACCGTCTACGCAACGATGAATGATTTTGTTGGCATAGTAAGAAACCCTTCAAGGTTCAGTGTATGTTGTGCGTAACCATCTATCATCTTACAGAACTCTCATGAGATTTCGTTGAAAATTTTCGAAGCTATACGAAATCTACTGAGCTTTGAAAAGTTTTCTTCAGAATCTGCGGAACGATTTTCATTCTACTGAGCTTAAAATGGTTCAGTGGAAAAATGCTGAACTATTGAGGTTTGGTAGCAAACCAATTTTTCACAGTGTATATAGAGTTGAACATATATTTAAATTATTGCTGCTTTTTTATTGTGTCTTAATGAAAACTGCTACTGAAAAGAACTAACCATGGACACATCCCAACATTAACAACACTAATTATTTCAATTTCCATCGCTTATTGTATTAAGTTGAAGGTTAAATTTAGATACAGTACTGATGAATTAACAGCTCTCAGCCGATGCTGAAATGAAAAATACTTTAATGAGCAGACTCATAGTTATTAAGGATGAGAGTGGTTAATATCGATGAGCGAACATAGTGCTCTCATTGTCAACAAACTCATATAGCGTAAAATCTTGCAGAAAGGACAAAATTCAGATTAAATTTAATTATCTATCATACTTTACAAGTGCAGTCGTTTCAAATATATTATAATGTTTAATGGATATAGAAACTATTATAATGTTTTGTACATTTCATGAAATCTTGTATAGCTTTTTGAGAAAGGATTTCTTACATAAAAAGCCATTAAAAGAAGAAAAGCAAGATTTCTTCTATCGCAAAAAAATTTAGGATATATACGAGCTGCGTACTTCAAAGTCTCGCATTTTGTTCCTTGGTCAGAGCTAGGATGCAAGTATTTGTACTTGTACTCGTTCCAGCTCTGTAATGCACACTATCTGTAAGACTGAGTATTTCTTATATTGATTTAATTTCGTTCTATTGAATCGATATATACATTCTCTCCAATAGATAATATACATTAGTGACTGAACAAAACAGTAACTGATGCGTCAGTGAGTGGGTGACTACTATTTTCTCCATCTCTAATAATCATCAGCATCACCCATTTTTCTGTTATAGCAAAGCACAGTGTAATCGAGCTTGCACTAGATATCAATACTCGATGGATTAAAAATGGCACGATCGTCGCTGGAGATCATGTATCAGGTGAAGATTTAAATAAGTTATACGGACCATGTAGTCTCTATGTCGATGATGATCAAAGTGTCTATGTTGCTGATTCAAATAATCATCGTGTTATGAAATGGAAACTTGGTGAGAAGTGTGGTGAGGTGATTGCGGGAGGCAAAGGGTCAGGTAGTGGATTAAATCAGTTGAATAGGCCGACATGTGTGATTGTCAACCAACAGCAAGACTGTATCTTCGTCTGTGATAGCGGAAACGAACGTGTGATGCAATGGCCTCTTCAGAATGGAGCTCAAGGAGAGATTGTCATTAAGGACATTAGCTGTGTTTGCTTGGCGATGGATGCCCAAAGCTATCTCTACATCTCAAACAAGAAAAGTCATAGCATTGAGAAATGTAGAATAGGAGATTCTAAAAGAATTGTGGTGGCAGGCGGAAATGGGCCAGGTTCCCGTTTGGATCAACTTAATAATCCGACGCACTTATTTATCGATAAAAATGAAACAGTGTATGTATCAGATTTGAAGAACTACCGTGTAATGAAATGGACGAAGAACGCAAAAGAAGGTATTTTAGTTGTCGGTGATGATAGACGGAATTATCGTTCGCAAATAAACTTTGCCCCTGGAGGGCTGGTAGTAGACCAGATGGATTCTATTTACGTAGCAGACTGTATAAATCATCGAATAATACGTTGGCGCAAAGGTGCCACCGAAAAAACTGTTATTGCCGGTGGGAACGGACGAGGAAGCAGTGCAGATCAACTAAACATACCAGATGGCTTGTCATTCGATCGATACGGAAATCTCTATGTTGCCGATAGTCATAATAATCGAGTGCAAAAGTTCAATGTAGATTTCAGTTCATCGGTTTGCTCGTTATGCTGAGACAGATTTTGTAAAATACACATTTTACTACATTACTTAATAAAATCCATGACAGAATACTTGTTATGTGTGAGTTTTAAAGAAGACTATCGCGACCGATTTCGTCCTAATTGCACGGACTCTTCAGGCGGTTTAAGTATAATCTGCATAGTAAAAACTCAATAAAAAATTAACCTATCTTGAGAGTGTGAGTTTAAACAATAAATTACCACGTTCCAGAATTCTTTCTTATTTAACGGAGAAATCATCAAGTGGTAAAAGAATATATCTGCATAAAAATTAAATTGAAAAGCTTGAGAGTGAGAGTGAGTTCAACAGATATAACTACTAAAATCTGGATTTCGATCCCAATTAAAGAGGGTGAGGGTGAGGGGAGAGTAGAATATGTATAAGCGGTTCCATGGTAAACGCTTGTTTCGATCTTCCTTAAGGATCTCATCAGATGGATTAGTATGATATTATATTAAGAAGAATTTAAGGATAATAAGAATAAAGTATTTGAATCAGGATTTGTGATGTAGTAATTAGTAGCAGTGTTTGTCACCTAATTATCAAATGAAATTAACAATATCTTCTATCACAAAATAACTATACAGGTACATGTCTGCTGTATCGAAAATCAACATTGCTTGTGATGTGGATGAACTTTTATCAATTCAGTATTATGTACCCAGGTCATTTGTGCTCGGTCAGTTCCGACCTGCTGGGTTTGTTTTCGATGAATTCCTTGCCGCCGAATTCCCGCCGGAAGTTCAAATGAAGTTTCCAGTCCGTTCCTCACCGTTTTCTTCAAACTTTGAGCCGGAACGGTCAGGAAGTGACCGGAAATTTCCTTTCAACTTCCGGTTGGAATCCGGCGGCAAGGAATTCGCCAAATCCGATCGGAACCTGCTGAGTCCGACCGGAATCGTCAAAAACTGTACCGGAAACGACTCCGATTTGAATGAATCCAGTCGCCGGAATGCTTGATCTGGGTATATTCAGTGTAAAAATAAACTGTATTTATAGATACGAGACGATCTAGTTTTAGATATTAGGTAACTTGTCGTATTTACTTTTATTGAGTCCTGTGATCTGATAGCCGCTTAGGTTATCTAAAAGAAAAATGGGAAACTTTTATATCAGTATATTTGAAATGAAGATATAAGAATGAAATATATGGGCATAAATAGTTCTATATGTTTATTAGAAGGTCGGTATTTAATGATTAATCAGGATTTAGTGATAATAAGTTTTTATTACACCGAATTGTTGAAGAAAAAATTGAACGTTTTTCTAGTTGTGTAAACCTTTTAGTTTGTTTTCATTTGGCTGTTATTACTCTATTTATTATAGAATCTGATTTGTTTCAAGTCGCTGTATTTATTCAGCTGTAAACTTTTTTTCTTCGTCGATAGTATATTCTTCATATCGATTCTTGAAGGTGGATGAGTATGAAAGTAAATTTATAAAATTCCAAAAAGTAGCAATCATTTTTATCTGTCCACCAAGTACATAATAATTATTTAGATATATCCACAGAGAAATGTCTCAGTAAGCACGAACGACTTACTGAGAAAGATCATAAAACCAGAGTAGGAATCGAACCTACATCTTCCGATAACCGGTCGGCTATTCTACCGTTAAACTATCTGATTTTCTCTCCAACCATAAGAATGGTTGCATATCTGACCCTCTTCTAAAGAGAGATGCATGCCAAGGGAAATACTGATTAGGAAAGAACAATTTAACCGTGTTTACTGCGCGTATGGCTTCTGTAGAAGAATGATAAAATTAAAGTAGGCTTGGAATTTACTTTATTTTGGATTACGATTTCATATATTTAATGCAATTTGCGTATTGATTAAGAGTTTTTTTTACTGGTTTCGACCTTGCTGAAGGGTCTCATCAGGTGGCTTTGTCCTGAATTGTATCCATCATATGTATGTTTCTGAGATGCTAACAAAATATTTTGATATTTGTATCTTTTGGTATATGATACGGGATTCAGGTAACAGCTACCACGACCGGTTTTCTTCTATTTTGTCGTTTTGCTTAGAATCGTTGTTCATGCTTATTACTTAAATTCGATAGTATACATAGAAAAAATTATAGTCGATTAGGTTACGTTTTATTCAATATGAAAAACTAAATATAGAATGAGGATCATTAGACAAGAACAAAAATAATAAGTAGATTGTCTCGATGGGTCCTAAACCGATCGGCTATTTTTAGCCATGATTATGTCTTGTCTTTACCTGTAAGAAAATCTTAGTAATATTTAAAATTCGGAAAATTTTCCATAATCTATTCACTTTCTGCTTTATCAATATTTATCTTTATCATCGGTTATAAACAATTACAAAAGAGAATGGTAAAGATATAGAGGTTTTTATTGAAAAAACATCAGCGACGATGAATAAAAATTTTTTTCGTATTTCTATAATCCTCGGAAATTGCAATAGATCGTGAGCCATGTTCTTCATCGAATTTTTCTGGATCGATGAAAATTGGGCGACACAAGAATGGTAAAAATAGCTATAAAAATAGATAATGCTTAGTAGTAGAAGTAGTGATGAGAACACATATAAGCAAATGTATAAACATTACAATATATATCAAGGGGGAAAGTACAGGTTAGGAACCTCGGCACCTACAGCACCTATTCAGCACCTACAGTACCTATAGCATCTATTCGGCACCTACAGCACCCGTTCAGCACCTGTAGCACCTATACAGTACCTACTCAACACTTTTTACATCAAAATTCAGTTGAGTGGTATAAAAATGCTTCACAAAAATCCAATTTTATTTTCAATAATAGAGAAAACTGCTTGAAATATGCACAAAACAATGAAAATAATAAATTTAGAGAAAAAAATCATTAGGATATACTAGTGTCAAAGGGTACAAAAAAAATTAACATGATATATAAGCATCATGAAACAAGAAAAAAATTATCTAGATATGTAAGTATTAAATGAAAGTAGAAAAAAATTGTCAGAATATATAGGTATCCATTAAACAAGAAAAATATTATCCAAATATGTAAGTATCAAGTGAAACAAGCAAAAAATTGCCAGAATATATAGGTATCCATCAAACAAGAAAAATAAAATATCTATATATGTAAGTATCAAATGAAACAAGAAAAAGAAATCTTTTAAAGAAAATTTATTATTACTTTCTAGACATTACACGTGCTAATCGATCACTCAATAATCGCTGTTTACTATCTGTTGGCATCCAGCATGCAGTTTGCTTGTGCAAATATTTCAATGATAATCCGAGACGAATACGAAAATATTTGTTGATTTGTTGTGGACTTATTTTATCATATATACGACAACCTTTGAAATTTTCTTTTTCTGTATCAGATAGATCACTTGTTAAG
Source organism: Macrotrachela quadricornifera (assembly GCA_022393335.1). Lineage (NCBI taxonomy): Eukaryota > Metazoa > Rotifera > Eurotatoria > Philodinida > Philodinidae > Macrotrachela > Macrotrachela quadricornifera. The sequence continues at coordinate 440,127 of JAJEKB010020775.1, forward strand.
ACATTTCCCTCATCTTCCACTTCATCATCATCGTTCAATAATATTTCATTTTGATCATCAAATGCTTCTGGATTATCTTCGTCATCGAATTCATCTTTATCACTATCTTCATCAAAATCAATATCTTCCATATAATCTACCACTTTCGATGATAATTTACTAATATTAGATTTTATAAATTGACTTAATTCAGGTAAAGAAAATAAATTTTTATTTTTTAATAGCTCATTCATGTCTACCATTGTAACATAGTTTTTAGATGATTCAAAGGCTTTTTGTATGGTGTTTTCAATATCAGACTCTGTTAAATTAATTTGTTTAAGAGGATTTACTGAATAAACATGTACTTCTTTATCATGTTTATGATGTTGTGGAAATTTGAACCGATAATCACCTATTTGTCCTCCATGAGTTTTAACAGAACTAATAATCGATATTTTTTCGCATTTATTTATAAATGATTTTACAGTAAAGTTTGTAATTGAAGAATATGGACCTGATAAAGCACGAGCTATTCTGAATGTGTTTTCGCAAGTTTGGGAATTGAAAAGATACGTATTGAGGGCATCAACTGGTAATTTATTTTTAATTACTAATAAAACAATATAAAGTAATGTATGAGCATTGATCTCAATGCGCCAAAATGTTAGTTTTGTAATAAAGCTATTTGATTTAGTTTGTTTTACTAATTCTAAATTGTCATCATTTCTATTACTTTTTATTGTCCAATAATGAATCCAACCCCACCATAATCTACATGTGAACACAACTGTCCATATGTGATATAATCGTTCTTCAATGGTACTAGACTTCTCGATAAATCCTATTATAATCGAACGTAACAATGATAAATAAACGTAAGTTCCTTTAAAATTTTCATTATTCCCTCGACTGAAAGGAGAATGTAGTGCGAAAAAAATGGAAATGCGTTTGTATGTATGTTTGTCGCGGGTCAAAGGTCAAAAAAACATCGGTGAGTTATATGCAGAGGTCAAAAAAACATTTGATGGGTCTTAACCTAAAAGTCAAAAAACATTGGTGAGTCATATGCAAAGATCAAAAAAACATTTGATGGGTCTTAACACAAAAGTCAAAAAAACATCGGTGAGTCATATGCAGAGGTCAAAAAAACATTGGTGAGTCATTCTCAATCCTGAAAGGATAAGTCTGCATAACGTAAAATACTGGTCAGTTTGTTCGCAATTTGATTGGCCAATTTTATCAACCAATGAGATTTTAGCTATGGAAAAAATTAACCAATCAGATTCTACCTGCCTTCTGTTTTACTAAAAATTTAGGGTAATAATAAAAGACCGAAATAATAACCGAAAACCGAAGTGACCGAAAAACGCTGATTGGTCATTTGTGAATGATAATCAATCAGATTTTTCAGTCAACCAATCAGGTTTTTCAGTCAGCCAATCAGCGTTTTTCGGTCACTTCGGTTTTCGGTTATTATTTCGGCCTTTTATTATTACCCAAAAATTTATGTTTTCGCCAAAAATTTTATTTTTTGTTTGCCAAAAATGAATTTCTTTACCAAAAAATGTATATTTTTACCAAGAATTAATGTTTTTACCAAAAATTTATTTTTTCAGCAAAAATTTTACATTTTGCCAAAATGTTTCATCGTCTAGACAGTCCTTTGTGTGGTGACCCATCGTCATCGTATAAAAAAGGAAACATTATATGTTCGTGTTTTTCAAATCTGAAACTGACGTTGTTTTATTGCACAGCGGCGAACCTTTCCTTTAAGCGCAGTCACAATGTTCGATAATTCGTGTGGTTACATTATGTCCATTTTGTCTTTCTGCAAGAAACGCAGTACCATCACGGTTAATGCTTTTATTACTGTCCATTCTCATTTCTATTCTATTTACTGATTCATCCAAATAATTATTAGTAGAATGAATTTCAGCTCTTTTACATTCTTCTCGGCGTTTAGTATACATGAATAAACATAGTATGTCATTTTCAAACGGTAAACACAGCAGACTATGCCTATGGCTCAGCTGTTGTTTCAGGATTGAGTATAGCAATGTTCAGATATTTTGAAAATATGGCTGTGATCTAATTAGATATCTCCAAATTCAGATTCCAGCCAATACAAGTTTTTCGATATCAAGCTCTTATCCAATCGGATTTTTTCGGCTTGGAAATACAACCAATCAGGTAATTTCATGGGTGTCGGAAATTTTCAAATTTGAGAAAATCGAGTCTATAAGTCAGAATATATCCATTTCGGTATTATCTTGAAAATTTAGTACTAGAGAAAGATGTGAAATCTATAATAAAATAATGCTATAGTATGTTGCGTGTCTTGATTTATTGTACGAGAGAAAAAGTGCTTCACATGTCGAAGGCTCCTGGACTTCGTTAAACTTTGTCTTAGAATCAATTAGTTCATCGATTGCTTTAGTAAGTGCATAATTTCTGCTCAATTATAAATTTTAACAGTAGTGGAACTTTTAGTTGAAAATAGTATTCGAATAAGAAGTTTGATTTGACCAGAAAAGAATACAGAATCAAATATATTATTGTGTATATGATATTGAAATGTAGTTTTATGCTTAACTACAGCTAATACTGTCTTCATTATGTTACACGTTAAATTAATACTTGACTTAGAATCTTATATTGAAAAAATATATTTGTATAGGAAATGTTGTGTTGATTAGTAATGAGTTAGTTTTGCGGTATAACGCTTTTTATTTCTTTATAACAAGATGATATGAATTTGGTAGTAAAACTGAGCATTAAATCTTTTTTTAATCCAAATACTTCCTTACTGTTCTTCAATATGAGCTCGATTTTGACTTGAATTATGTATGATACAAATCTCACTTCATTGTCACTCTCACTGATTACCTTCAAAGTAGTGTTATACGTTCTGTGTATATGCAAGTTGTCTCAAGCACTTCGAATGGAAGTGTAGCGATGCTTACATCACATCAACTTGCGTTAGAAATTTGTGTAAAGCTTTAAGCAATGCAAATTCAATCAACCAGGAACCATGATACTAAATAAGAATCAAAGTAATTCATAATAAAGTTTGAATAATTTATTTCCGAAGCATACTAACAAAGATAGGAAAAGAATTTGAGAAAGATAGTTGAATGTGAGAAGGATTGTTGAGATTTTCAGAACGAGGCTAACGATTCGACTTATTAAAAATTTGAACTCTAAAATAACCAGCACAGTTAGTTTTACATATATAGATTTGTCTGTGCTTTGTAAAAATGTTTGTTCTCTGTTGGTCTGAAAAAGTGATGTAAGAAACATATTAAATTATGCAGTAACTTTAGGACCAAAAATGATACGTCGATATTATGGAACGTTTCATAAAACGATGCATAACGTATCGCACAAGATCGTAGTGATCATTATAATATTTATTTCTATTGTCTTTTTGATGACGCTTTTTGTTCATGTTCAACTTTGTTATTGTTATTAATTTTGTATTTGTTTGCAAAAAAATGTAGCAATACTCATATTCGATATAGGACATATCACATAGTACTCAAAATAGATTATGTGTTATACAGTTAGATGTATACGTATATTCACTGCCATAAACACAATGTCAATTATAATTTGCTTCAATCTTACGTATCTCAATTTTTCAGGAGTCTTAACATACTGTTTAAATAACTGTCGACAGAAGTATCACATTTTTTTTTGGTAAAAGATAAAATTCACTATTTTTTATATTTTTAGAAACACATTTGAGTGTAGTTATACTTTCGGTATCGTCCAAAAAGGCAAATATTTAAAAATACAAAATTGTAAAAAGAACAAAATGATCGAAACATATTTTAATAATACATGGAGTGATCAGAAACATGAAAAAGATTAATTTTGTTTGTTCTTTTACGTCATAATATACAAAAGAAAATTGGCTCAGAAAAAAATGAAACAATTAGTATAAACCATCAACATTATATTGGTGAAGTTATATATTTATAATGTTATAATCAAATAAAATATTTGGATATAATAAACAACATATCTGATCCATAAAAACCGTTGGTAATCATACATAACTGATTGAGATATGCTCATTTATCGATCAGGTTGAGGTAAGTTAGACACACTTTCATGTGATTGTCAGAAGCGAACCAAACATGTGAACCAAGGCAATAGGCTCACTTCATATAGAAGTTACAAGCCAATCAAATGAAAAGTTCATGCTTTATAACACTACGAACAATTCTTTTCTCTTTCCTTCAACTCAATTGAAACTTAAGATGACAGTCAGTAATTATTTTAATAATGAGAGAAAAATATTTAAATGAAATTTGTTTAATGACGATGAACTTCTACTATTTATAGATATAGATATAACAATATAGATAGATCTTTTGTGTCTGTTGATCCATTTTCAATATTGATTGCTGATTTTTTATGCAGATTTGATTTTTGTTCAATACCTATTACTTGTGTTGACGTTAAATTTAATATTGAACTTTGAATTTGAAATTTTGCCTGTTTTGTTTCATTTATTCATATTAATAATGATAATTGTGAAAGACATTGGAATAGTTATATAAATAATTGATTCCATTCTAGTGATGGGACTTAAGTATTAATAATTATTTTAATGAGAAACAGAGATATTTAAATGCAATTTTAGGTGGCCACCATCAACAATTCTACCATTATTAAAAGCAATTAGTATTGAAAATGGGTCAGCAGATGCAAAAGCTCTACATATAATGTTATATCTATATGTATAAATAGTCGAAGTTCCTCTTCATTAAATAAATTTCATTTAAATACTTTTTCTCTAATTATTAAAATAATTATTATTAATAATTAAGTCCTATCAATAACGTGCAATCAATTATCTATATAATTATTCCAATTTCTTTCAATATTATCATTATTAATAAGACAGCTAGTACTTGAGTATAAACTATTTCACAAATAACTACCGTTTGTTCGTATTTTCTGCATTCTATTTGGTTAATTTTTATAGAAATGTCTCAGTGTTGTCATTAGCAAAAAAACGTGAACAGTTTATCAACAGCTTGACAAGGAGATTAAATAATTTGACTCAGAACAGTCAATCCAACTCAACTCAAACGATGAATTAAAAGAGTTATGTTGAATTGAATTAAGAAAAATTTCAGAATGTATGCATTGAAATGATTTAATCATTCTTTAAAGATTAAAAAGTCGCTTGACTTAGAAATATCACGTAGGATTTATAAATGCACCATTAACAATGTCAGAATTTGTGGTAGAATCCTGCACAGAAAAAGAGAAAAAGTTTCTATTTCAAGCGCAGGAGTTCCGCATTCTTCAATGAATTCCAATGCTAAAAGTTTATTTTGTAGTACGATTCATACAGAAATATTTGCTCTTTCAGTTCATATACATAGAAGTTTAGAATAGTTCTTCGCTGTCAAATTATTTAATCGGCAACACATTCGGAAAAATTCTTTTTCCGTTTTTCCTGAACGTTTTGTTGACTCAATGATATGGCATTAAAGAACTATTCTAAACTTCTAAGTATATGAACTGAAAGAACGAACATTTCTGTACAAAGCATCCTATCAAATAAACTCCTAGCGTTAGAATTGATTGAAGATTGTGGAACTCTTTCCTTAGGAGCAGAAACTTTTTTCTCGTGGAGAAATCTAATTTGTATGATAGATATGGATAGGGTTGAGAATTTTTTCTAGAAGCTCAAATGAATTGACTTTTTTTTTTGATTGTGCTAACCAAATTTTTTGTTTTAGCTTACATGCTGAGGAGTCGAACGGGATATATGTGAAACAAATGACTTCTTACAACTGTTACTCACGTCAAAACTTAATCGATTTAAAGAAGAACACACTGTTAATTGTAAAACGAAATCTTAAATTTCCACTCATCGAACGAAGTTAAATCGAAGAATTACTACAGTTTTGAGAGCATTTTATGTTACAGCATGCTATGCAATCTACACAAAATAATCAGCAGAATTGAGTTTTACATTTTGTTTTCGGTTTCTTCATGATTTTTATGCTAGAACTAATATAGTTTGAATCAAATCATTAAGTTGTTTGCTTGTCTTAATATAACATAGCAAAATCGAGATAAACTATCTTATAAATCTCCATTAGAAACTCATGAATCGTGATATGCTATGTAATTAGAGTTTTAATTGACAAAATAGAAAATAAAACTTATCGATTCAACAATGAATAGTTTATTTATATATCACTAGTCATTACCTAACTAGTAGACAGAAAAATACCCTTACGGCCGTCCTCAAGAAAGACGCATGTATATACATATAAGACATAGAAAATATCACCGCATATGAGTGCCCTGTTCTCAAACCTAATTGACTAATTAGTTAATAGATAATATTTTGAACTATTTTTCGAAACAGTGACTACTTATTTGCACATAATTTTTTGTGTGTTCGAAGCACTGAAAACATCAGTAAACAAAACTAATGCCATTTGGTTTTCAGCAGATTATCAAGTTGAAAAGAGAAAGAAAATAAAGTATGAAATAATGATTGAATTTCACAAAAAGCAGTTCGACTGCGGAGGACATCTGTTGAAAATTCTTTTCGTACTACAAGTAAAGTAGGTGAACCATGGACGATGGACTCGAGTTTGGTTCACTTCTGATGACTCTTTCATATACATATTCAAAATCGCCATCGTATAAAATGCTTTCAACCTTTTTGATAGGAATAAATACAGAGGAAGCGCTCGATGACAATGAATCAGAGAGACTTTTGTATATTCTTTCTTAAAAGATACTCAACGTGAAATTTTTAGAAAAGAAAGTAATCAAGCTAAAGTATAGACACAAAAAATATTTAGTGTATTAGATGATATTCTGAAAAAACGATCAGTATATTGTCATACTTATCAAAGGTTCAAACGGTTTGAATAACAGTGAACACGAAGATGAAATAAGTTTATTTTAATTGCTGATTAAAAAATTTGAAATTTGCTGACATTAAAGGCAAGAGCTTTTGAAACAAATTCTAATAAACATTGAAAGTTGATACTAGTGGAGAATGGGAAACAAGAAAATCTGTCGGTTGTGACTAGTTTATTAGAAGTGGAAGGCGTTTGTTAAATGGTTCAACGAAATAGTCTTTTCTAATGATATTTTTTATTAGAAGTTGAAGTTTCAAGGACAAGATCTTTCATGATATTCTTCAAGGAAAATAACTACTAAAAGGAGTTAGAAGATGCATTTTAAAGACGTTACGAAGAAGAAAAAAAATTGTAATTTTTATATTTTTCGAATCTTTCGCAGAGAGAAAAAATTTACAGAACAATAGTTCAGCTTGTTATGATGTTACAGTCACACAATAACAGAAAATGGTTATAAAAAAATGAACTATCACGAAGTAATAGCATTGAATAAATGTATAAAATTCTTTTGTTTCATGCAATAGATACTTTGTTATTGTTTCCATAAAAATAAACAAAGAAACGCTTTTGCTTTACGTTCAGACATATAATAAAATTTCATGAAAGAAATACATCTCGATAAAAAGACTAAGACTGGTTTAATGTTTATCATGTAATAATTTTTTTTATAATTGATTTGTATATAATTTAATAATTCTCGATGAAGAGACTTAAGTTTTGCATTTTCTGCATCTTTTTACTTTCTGTTGAAAAATTCAAATAAGATAAGTTCAATCTACTGCGTGAATTGAGTTATGACAGTTAAATGTATATAGTTTTTTGTGTGAGAGCATAACTATATGAGAAACGTTCTATAAAATATTGTTATTCTTGTTGGTGTCATTGCAAGACGTTATAATTAGCACAAAACGTTAATGCTGAAATTAAAAGTTTTTTTTTGAATTTTATAAAATCTAATCTCCATACTAATGAAAAGAGCTAATTCGGTTACGTTTTAATAGAACGATGAGTTACTTCATTTATAATCGTTAATTTTTCAAGCTAAATTTGAAAAACAAACATGTTATTTACCACAGAAATCAATTTTAGAACAATGAAAATAGTCTGCATATCAGATAGCCATAAATGAGCAATAACAAAAAGATGCTTTAATATCGTATTTAGTTAAACGAAAAGATAAACGTGTTTCATATATCGTTTCAATCACTTTCAAATTCATTACGACTATGAATTTGTTCCAGTTTGTTGACCATTTAGTTTTTTTCTCTTTTCTTATTCATATCCTATCAGTATCATAGGGATTTTTTTATCGTACATGTTAAGTTTGGTGATGGTACATTTAATAAGAAAAAAGGAGAAATCAAAAATTCAAGAAAAATGGGAATGGGTGAATCCATGGGAAACGTACCACGTTTACATCGACTTTCTCAGAATTTGCTCAAACTTTCAGGGTTTGTAGAGCTCGATGAGC
>JAJEKB010020775.1:455852-467010 GCA_022393335.1 Macrotrachela quadricornifera
AATGATATCCTCATTTGGGGGAAAAACCACCTATTTTTCATGAAAAACACCAAACCTCACTAATTCCTAACATCCATTGATCAATTGAGATACCATCAAGATGAGCAATGGTCTTCATTACACATAATGATGATATCCTCATTTCGTGAAAAAACACCTATTTTTCATGAAAAATACCAAACCTCACCAATTCCTAACATCCATTGATCAATTGTGATACTAGCAAAATGAGGATTGGTGTCTATCCATACCGGTGGAATATAGGACTTGATGACTTTTGGGTTCTTTCAGAGTATAGGGAAAGACTCAGCGCGATTCTGAGAGGGTTCAATGTGAATGTTTTTTTGACCTCAATGTTCTTTTGACCCTGACACAAACATACATACATACATACAAACTATTTTTTTTCGTATGACCCTCCTTTCAGTCGAGGGAATAACTAAATAAGAAGATGAAAATATTAGTTTCATTTATTTATCTATGATGTATTTAGATTATTCAACTCAAAAAACCATACAAACTTTACCAGTTACATTTATTACCATGTCAAGCTCATCAAGTAAGAAATTAAAAAAACGTCCTTTTCCTTCGAAAAGACTGTCTTTTAATGTAGAAGATACAGTGAATACAAGCAACTCTTATCAACAGGTCGAATCGATCGGCGTCGACAGCGTGATATATTTTGTTTTTTTTTAATTTTAATTTATCAAGTAAAAGACTTCTCCAGATGTCAAGCAACTCGTCAGATCATGCAGTAAAACAATCTGTCGTTGAAGATGTTGACGTTCAGACAAAAGAAATCAAAGTTGAACAACTATTAGTTGAACAAAAAGGTCCATTACTTTCTGCTGGAACAAATGTTCAACCAAATTTTGTGAGTGCGGCTACAATGGTTACACCAATACCAGAAATTAGTGATGAAGAACTTCTCGCATTCGCTATCGAGTTCGAACGTAAACATGGAATTTAAGGTTCGATTAAATAAAAAAGAAACAATGAACAACAATATTTTTCATTTTTTTATGTGCATGCAAATTACCTTAGCATTTTAGCTTGTTTCTGAATATATTGTCTTACTCACGCTTAAAATTAGATAGAAACATCATTTAAATATTATTATTACCTGTTTTTAAATACTTTAAGATCAAAATATCAGTTTTTAATTTAATTTAAAAGTGAATCAACATCTGTCAATACTCTCTCAACATATCTTTATAGGTAGGAAATCAATATTTATATTTCATCAACTGATTTATTTATGTAACTTATAGCATGGCCATACCAGATAAACCACTGTGCGTTTTCTGTGGTCTTCTTGTAGATATATCAATAAAGAAGGAAGCAGTTTATTTTTTATGTGGCCATGTGGAACACGCTCATTGCTACTTCTTTAATCATCTAGGTGACAATCATTGTCAAGAACGTGGAACTAAATCGCTCGCTATCAATTTTAAGTATGTTTTTTATATTTGCTCATGATTAATTTTTGTTTCATAATAAATGCACTATTCTGCATTTAACGTTTCGGTTTTCTTTGAATTTATGACTTTGTTTAATTTTTATAACGTGTTGTTAATCAAATTGTCTCTCTAGCTTAATTTGATCGTAAGAGTAGGAAAATATATGTTCGTCAATAGAATATTTCATATACTCTCATCATTTATCTGTTGTTAATTGAAAAGAATAAAAAGAATGGCGTCATTGTCGGAATAAGTTACTGTTTGTCTCATTTTTATCATATTGAGAAAGAAAAAAAATAATAAAGGGTGTGAGACTAGCGTGATAATAGAGGTGTTAATTGCTTGCGCATGTATATTTTATTCAAAGAAGTAAACTTCTTAATGAAACGTCACAACAAAAGACTTATCCGTGCGGTGATTATTTCCATTGACGTGAAGAGCTGTAATCGAGAATTCTTTGACGAGTGTATGATAATGTAATACATACGCATCGTGTCAAGAAGAGAAAGTTCAAACAGATCGTTTTGATACAAGTAAAACAGAATTAGAATTTTTATATATCATATCGATAAGATATGATGGCATATAAGACCAGTTCTTTTGTTTTTTGGATATTGTTTCATATTGGTAAAAGCTGTTCTCTTTTTCTTCTTTTTCTTAAGCCCCCTTCCCCCCATGGAAACGAACTTTGTTATTTGCTCATCCCATTTCAACCAAAATTTCAGAGAATGTTAGTCTTGACTAGAATAGCTTATGGTTAAAATATCTCCCCCAAATCTCAAAGATATACACAAGTTCCAGTCAATTCATAATCCTTCACGCGGACAAGGTTTTCGATATAAGGATACTAGCTAATCATGTCGGCGTGGTTTTTAAATTGTAGAGTGACCTTAGGGCTAGGACTTATCAGGCTCCGATTTTTGAATTTACCTTTATTTGATTTTTAAAAAACGTTTTTCGGAAATATGTCAAATTCAAAGCCCTAATACAAATGAAATATCTAAGTTTTTTATTTCAGCAAAAGAGAAATTTAAAATTCGGAGCATGATCAGTCCTAGTCTCACCTATCCTCTATACATTGAAAAAAAATTATCCCTTCTCTATTGAGCCGTTATTAAGAAATCCTTGCGCGCGTAAACGGTATACCCGAAAAAATTGATTTTGAGAAAAACGCTAAATAGCTTTTAGAAATCGATTTTTACGAAACATACGCGAATTATATATTAATGTTCAGGAAAGACTATAAATATGTGATCTTTATCTTAAGTGTTAGTAGGCTCTTAATGATTAATATAAAAAATACTGATACAAATGGAAAGACAGTCTTTCAAAAACTGAAAATCTAGCAAAAAAACTGAAAATTTTTCGAAAAACATGGTAGTAGGGACCAGGTTTTCGCCAATAAGTCCATCAAAATCTGTTCGTTTTGCGAAAAACTATATATATTCTGAAAGAGGAGACTTCAGTGGATCTGCCTATGATAAAAATTCAACTTCGATATTTCTTCGAAAAATTGGGTTTTCTGAGGGAGTCCCCCTTAATGATTATTTCTCTTTCGATGTGCTAATTTTTCAGTAGCATTCCAAGAAAAATAAGTTAACGATCGTTCATCATTATATTTATTTAATGCTAACAGGAACCGATATCAGAAAAGTTTCTTCCAAATATATATACGAAAAAGATAAGAAATGATAGGGACACAACCTTATTTCACTAAATACGTGAATTAAACAAATAAAAAAAATGAGAGATGGTGCCCAATGAAAAGGATTATTCAGCGAAACAGTTTGAGTTGAGTAGCGGAACCTGTTTAATACTTTCGAGACGGATATCTATACGAAACTGACAACTTATGTTACTTTGTTATTCAATTTCAGTATCTAATAATCGAAAAACAAATGGAAATGATCTTGCATGATAATGATGTACATACATGAACGCAAGAATCTAGTTGTTGACCGTTGTCATTAGAATCATAAAAAGAAGTATAACAGTCTAATAGAATACGATATTGAATACCAGTAAATATCGCATACTTATTTTCTAGACATTTGTCAAAATAACAATCTCATATATAAAAAGAATAACTTCGATAAAATATAAACAACAATACGGATCATACTATTTCGAATGAGAATGATGTACCACCAATTTCTTTTATTAAATAGTTATTGGATATGGATGATGATGAGTTTCGAGCTGGGTAACCGTTCACACCTGTTCCATTGGAAGAAGTGAGCGGTTAGGTACTGATAACTCAAAATCAAAAATAATATTTGAAAACTTGGCTTTTTGAGTACAATGTTGAATGAGAAATATGTTTTTATTTGATATCTATCAAAAGAACGTATGCACTTTTGACAGCTGTCAAACGTCACAAAACGAAAGAAAAGAGAAAAAACTATATATAAATATGAATGATGATCTTACCATAGATGATGATCAAAACAAATTTATGTACAGCTTGATTTTTCTTCTCAACGAAAAAAATTCCGATCTTGGATATTTTTACTTCCTATGCATTGTTTTTTTTTAAATGAAAATATAAAACGAAATTTCATGAGATTGTAATGACTGATGTATATCACATGACAAATAATAATTAATTTAATCGGTTAACTCAAAAAAAAGTCAAATTTTTAATAATTTTTATTTAGATATGACCCAATTAACATCTCCAATGTCAAATAATGATGAGTATAAACGTCCATCAACAGTTCAAAACCGTTCGAATAATAATGAATTATCACCACAATAAGAGAAAAAATCTTCCAATACAATAAATCAAGTTTTGTTCTGTTTACTAATTTTTTTTATACTTGTGTATGTATTGAATGATGATGTTTGTATGCGCATGAATAAAATAAAACTATTTTTAAAAAAAAAATTTTTTGGATGCATTTTCCTTATAAAAAGTTTGCTGCATTTTTGGTAATTTGTTTTATGAGAGAGAAGACATATTTGTTTGAATGGTTTATCATCTAAGACTTGCATAAGACAATATATAGATATGATCACTTTATCAAAATGCAATTTGTTAGTGTATGCGATTTGCGCTGACATTTCTATTCATATATGATTGATGCGATAATTGTTAAAGATGTCAGGTGAAAAATGCTCACTCATTCTGCAACTCGTTAGAGCTCATGCGCCTGAAATGTTTATATGTTCTAATTTGAGAATGATAAGAGCGTTAGGGTGGCAATGGCTTGTTATATATAAGAATGAGTCGAACGTGTCTTTTTGAGTTAGTTGATAATCAACATTACTTTCATCGGTTCTCTCAGAATAAACTTAAAACTTGTACGTTTTTTCAGATTTTTACAAGCGAAAATTTTTAAAAGTTAAAATGCAAGCAAATGCTATAAATGATATTATCATCAACAATATGCTACAGCACGCTTTTGCTATCAACGACGAGCTTTTGGCAGTGGAACCTGTTGTATAAGGGTACATCGACGATGGCCATTGTGCAATCGGTCCATTGGTGCTCATTGGATTTTTGCGTGGGGAGTCTGTGTACCGAACCACCCATGTGGTGGCTCATCGTATGGATGCTATTTCAAACTAGCGAACCTATTAGCAAAATATTTTCTTTCGTAGATATGGAGGGACACTGGCCAGGAGCCTATGAAATTCATTGGCCACCTCTATTCTCAAACATTTGGATCCCGGATTGTGAATTGTTACAACTAGATGTCACAATTCGGACACAAGTATGAATATTTTTAAAAAAATTACCGTAAAAAATAAAATAAAATAACCTATTCTTTCGTAGTTTGCTCCACCTATGCCACCTATCGAAGGCGACGATGTTGATGTTGTCGAGAAGGGTATTTATATTTATGATAACGATAGCGAATGGGTTCATGCAATTAACATTCCAGAACATGAATAAATCGCACAACATATAAACAATAATAATTATAATAATTTTTGCATGAAAAATCTTAATCATTATCATTAAAAATTTCATTAAAATCAAATTTAGCTCCTTGTTTTTTCTTCTCTTTCCAAGTTTAATAAAATTGAATGTTAATCCATTGAATATTCATCGGTATATATATCTTCTTCATTTGATATTGTATGCAGGCATATATTTTCTAATTCTGACTCAAGCATCCGAAATCATGTCAATTTCTCAGCATTTAATTTACAGCAATCTGCTATCCATCTCGTTATACATGTATATCAGATCGAAAACATTAAAGAGCGACTTCTTCTCTATCTGACCATGTTCTATAGCTAAAATTTACACTATTTACAGAAGCCAATTCTCTGTCTAGTTGGCAATAACCGATACATAAGCAATACTTACAAAAAAAGCACAAAAAGAAATCTCATTCCAACTGTCATACATCTATATACATATATATCCCACGGTAAACATTAACCAGAGACCTTCTCTTTATCACACTATGTTTCATGCCTCAACTTCCATCATTTGAAAACATATTCAGTTTTCTATCTACCCAACTACAATCAATACATCAGATATACACATGCAAAAAAAACGATAAAACCGATTTTTGTTTTACCTACCATTACGTATATGTGTACCTAAACATGAATACCTAATGGTGAACGTACAACACAGAATTTATCTCTACCAATTAACTTGCATTGAGACACAGAATAACCTATCCTCCGGAATTGAATTCTTCATACGGCAGACTATCTCCGACAGATTCCCTCTACGAACCAAAAAACATGCAATAACAAAAAAACAATTTCCTTCCATTATCCACGAAAAAAAAAACAAAATATATCACTCCGTGATCCCAATCTTTAATGAGAGACTTTCTTTCTATCCAAACATGTTCTATTGGTAAAATTTACAGCATTTCAACGACAATTGAATGTACTCTCCAAGAGTTTTGAATAGACAAAATTTATTTTTTCCAGCATCTTAGAATTCATCAATACAGAGATCTATATAATCTTTTGAAATCAACAGTCTTTACTCAATATAAAATTACATTAATCAGAGGAATACATCAGTGCTACAGGATAACAAAGAGAGTAATTTTACCTGAAGTCTACCGTATGTATACAAGAACTATATCAATATTCAATATGAAAATGGCTAAATAATATTATTTCGAAAAATACATTAAAGAACTGTCATCTCTCTGTCGAAATAGTTGATCTACGGTTTATCAATCTAATTACAGACTAATTAAAATTTGAACGTATTTTATGCGTCAATAATTAATTCGATCAACAGCAATTATATGATGATATCAAAACAACAAAAACTGTTCTCTATGAGCTACTATGTTTAATATGTTCTGATCGTTTTAATATCACAGAAGCATCCAAAGTAGCTATATCTCGTTTATACGTCACGCAATGTATGATCGTTTACTATATATCTAACGTGATCATATTCATGCAATCGATGATTAGCGACACTGTATTCCATTAATTATATTGAATATCATTTTTTTTACTTTAATTTTCGTTGAAATAACAGGTGTAACAATTGAAAATATTACTGTTCATCGTTCCTTCTATACACTTAAAGACTACTAAAACTATAGTCTACAAAGATTTTTCTCGTTGTCAATTTAACAAGTTTTTTTTCTTGTTTCTTTTGTATTGAGAAGGTCAAATAGTGGTTGTGCCTTATATACATTGAACTTCAGAACAATATATTTAATACCAGACAGATATGATTATATATTGCATGAACTTAAAATATTAAGCAATATTTGATGGTATTACATTATGACTTAGTTATTAGCTCTTATATAATATGATATCCTTATAATTGGCATGCATTTATTAAACTGATTAAACTTTTAAAAAAATTGATCGCAAAAATATTGAAAAAAACTGCGCGAGATTGATAAAAATCAAACGAATAAACGTCTTGAAAAATTTCAATCACAAAAAAAAGAAATTGATCAAAATTAATATTCAATAAGAATGATTAATTCGAAGGCAAAATTTTCATCCATACGAGAAAAAAAATTAATCTGGATTAATATTCAATTAGAACGATTAAACTGATAAAAAAAAAATTTGAACGACGAAAAGCAAAAATTAAGCATGATTAATATTGAACGTATTACTAAGCTATAAAACTAAAATTCTACTAAAGCACTAGTTTGTTTAAAATAACACACTGAATTTGTCTCTTAAATTTTTAAGTCTATTGACGGAATCGGAACAGCAGGTAATACTTTGCCTGGTGATACGGGTGCTTGCTCTTGTAAAATATCATTTTTACGATCAATTCCAGCAGCAAGTTTAATTAAGTTTGCCGTTGCCAAGTTATTGGATCGTGACAAATAATAACGAATGACGCAGTACAAAAACACTAGGCTTAACAAAATAATTGCAGCAGCAACCAGATAAATAATCCAGTTTTTTTGCATTTCTTTTAGCCAGACTGCTGGAGCAGTAATCACGTCACCACTATCCTTAATTATTTTGCTAGCCGTATCAAAAGCAGCCAGAGCAGGTGGTTCAACCGGTTTCTGTGTACCTGTTTCTCCAATATTCACAAAAAGTTGTGAACGACGATCGGCTATTTAGTGATACTTCGATCTCGATTCAATTTTGGTATAAAGAAATCGACGTAAACGTTTAGTAATATTTTTTGTAGCTATTTTCAATCAAATAGTAAACAATTATTACCGATATACAATTTTTTTATGAGAGAATCACCATCACGGCATTCTCTTTTATAACACTCAAGGGGGAGAAAAAGAAAACAAATTTTTTGCTCCTGAAAAAAATGCTCCTCTCAATGGTTAATGATGGAACGTTTTCTGAATATAGACAAACAATATATTTTTTGTTCAAGACGATGATTACATTCGGTTGGTTTTTTTGCCAAAAAAATATTATTTAATTAGCAATTACCACATTTTATGAGCAGTCGAAATCACTCATAATTGTTTTATCGCTTATCTCCTTGAGTTACTCATTAACGTATAGTTGTCATATCTAACAGCACCAGCATAATTGTTGCTGCTATTAACTTTGACTGAAAAATGGATAAAATTGTTATAGCTTTCAAGATCGGCAGCAGGCAAAAATATCATTAATTCACTATACAAAAGGATTTCTCATTAAACTATTAACCAATTCAAATCGATTATAGCGAATGATTTTGATGAAGTATTAAATTTCGCTCAGTTTACAATAACAACATTCACTTGAATTGAATAAAAAACAAAATGTGATGTTTAAATATTCAAATCTTAAAAAAACCTTATTATAACGGAGGACGCTTATGTAGCTTATTAATTTTGTTTTATTACATGGATGAAAAACTTAACAATTTATTTATTTTATATTAATATGTTGGTGAAAAATCGAACAATTTATTAATATTGTTTATTAATAGATAAACTATCTGGAAGCAAAATATCCTCACTTGGAGTGTTTTCAAAACTGAATATTGTTATTTGAAGTAATTTTGAAAACAAGACCATCGATTCACCATCGGATTTTTCGATACTCTTTATAACGATTGATTAGTTTTATTGAATTGTTTCAATTTCAGTTGATCACAAATGAAAATTTAATTTGATGTTTATGATTGAGTGCACACTCATACTTCGTTGTTTAATTAACACAGTATAAGTGATTCAAAGACGTACAAACTATTGCGTTGTAGAAAATCAGAAGAAACCTACGCAATAAAACTGAAAAGTCAAGGTTTTTATGTGTTTCCATATATAAGTAGAAACGTGGTTTAAGAGTTATCGATAACGATGTCTCAATGCCTTGACTTAATATCCAGTAGATTGACTCAGCGCAAGAATGTAAATTCAAACTATAAAATAAACAGATAAATTGATTGAGGTGTCTGATAAGACTGCAGAATATATGACATTTAAATTTATAGGTGGAACCAACGTAACTATGTTGATCAGTGAATTTCATCTTATGTAAAACACTTTAAAAGACATACAAACTCGACAAATATATCATGCTCGTCTTTTATATGCTTGTATGAGTACTTCGAATTTATGGTTTTATATTGAATAGAAATATTAAAAATAGAAATATTAATAAGCGAAATGCTTTTATTTTGAAATTAAATCGAGACAATTCATTTGAAACATCATATAATGTAGTGAATATTGTTAAAATGGATGAGTTGTACGATTTTATTAATATTTGAAAATCTTTTTTATTTTTTTTATTATGTACTATAGTTTTTAGCATTAAAACTATAAGTTGATGGATAGGGCAAACAATAGTTAATTATATTTTAATCCCATTCGCATTCACCACTCGTAGACGATAAATTCAATGCATGTTACTGATAAAATCTAAATCGATAACCAAAATATAATCGATCGATATTAATAGTATTTATTTTACTGCATATCAGTTTAATCGAGTACAATTAACTGCTGTTGAAAAAAAGAGTCCATAGTAAAAAATGTTGTTTCGTTCAGTAGAAAATAATTTATCCAACTTTTCTGTGTTGTCTGAAAACAAAAACCCTTTGCTTGCTTAAATTATGCTTGTTTGAAAATTTTTACACAAATTCAAACGGCATTTTCCAGTCTTTATTGTTGTTGACGTACTGAATCCTTTAATTCATCGAACTATATGTAGAAAAAATACTCAAAATGCTTTCATATCGCAATCTTCACAGTTTTGTTTACGTAGAATACAAATAATGTATGAGTACTCTCATATTTCTATTTTTTTGTGTCAACTAATACATTCAACGTACTATAGTCCTTGGAAAATTATCGATAAACAGAAAAGAAAAAGACAATGCTATACTCATAATAAATCTTGAAATTTATCAGAAGTGCGTGATGTTAATCATTTACTCATCGCGGTTCTGCAGTTAAGAAAGAAGAAAGCACACAAATAACTCTAAAATAATTTTAATATAAACAAATTTTTATCATGAACTTGGTCGAAGGACAAATGTGTTATTCAAGTACTAATAAATAACGCTCGTCGAGGCTGACTCGCTTAACCCTCGACTGAATAATCACCTTCAAGTAAATATTTTTTTCTCTTCCTGAAACAACTCGTTACATCTTCAAATGTATTATTATATTACTCGTTTTAACCCTATTTTGATATTTTATTGATATTTTATCTTTCTATAAGTTCGGCTTCAGCATAAAAAATGTGATCGGTATTAGAATGAACCATGTTAAAAATGAATATATTGTGATAGTTATGTTGAGCATCAGAAGAATATAAATAATATCGTTTATTTTAATTTAATTAACCAATGACGAAAAATTAATCGTTCAGTATAATAATATGCGAGAAAATCATAGTTGAAAGAAGTACCCCGTTATAACTGAGAAAAATATCCGAATTATTTTATAACTAAGAAGATTTATTGTAGCACTTTCATAACGAGCTAAGTAGCAAAAATTTATTTCATACATCATTGAAGCAAATAAAAATGAATATGAAAAGAACTAATATATATCAAAAAGCATGCACAATATTATCAAAAAAGGACAAACAAATCTAATTGAAAGAACATCAAAGATTAGAATTTCATAATTATATTGAAGATAAATGAATTTAAGAGAAACGCTAACTGTCTGTAGTAAAAATATGCAGAAACAATGAGAATAGTCTTATTATGCATAAAGTTTATCAAAACCACTCTGTGAAACGCCTTTGTGTGTTTGTATATAGTTTATCAAGCCGTTCCATTTCAGCAACTTGAGATTTATTTGGTTTCATAA
>JAJEKB010020775.1:492010-576405 GCA_022393335.1 Macrotrachela quadricornifera
TTAGGTGATTTAATGTCACGATGGACTAATGATCGATGGATATCAACGCCACATCGTGTTATTGCACCATTAGATAGAACAAAAAGTAATTTATATCCATCTCGTCAAAGTATTGCTTTTTTTTGTCAAATAAATCCAAATGAAATTGTTACATGTATACCAACATGTTCTTCGAAAGATAAACCACCGAAATATCCACCTATTAAATCATGGAATTTAATTATGCAAAAATATTTAGCATCAACTCAAAAGAATTATTAAGAATATTTCAATATAAAAAATATAAAACATTTATTTATATTCATTTTCTTGTTTCTTTTTTGTTTACAAAAATAAATTTAATATTTGCTTTTCTTTGCAAATGTCACCTTTCTTTTTCATTCAAATAGAGAAATGTCAGAAGTAAAGAACACTAAAGTGTAGTTTTACAATAGAAAGATAAATTCTCAATATTTTCTTTTGTTTTTATATGTTCTTCTCCATTTTTAAAAATTCTTCAAAATAGAATAGTATGTTCTAGTGAACAAACTTACAGACCGAATGAATAAACAAAAGGATTCTTTTAATTTTTCACAAAAATGAATTTTTTGCTCGATATTATTCCGTTTGTTCATATGAGCTTGAAAAGAATATCGACATCATGCTTGTTCATCTAGTTCTACGTAGTTAAGGATCAATCATATTTACATGATAATACATATACACTTCTTGGCAAGGAAAAAGAAACCTAGGTAAAAGCATCGTCGTTTTCCCTCATTTAAAATGAAATCTATTAATAGAAATGTTGACATATATCAGTTTCGTTGATTTTAACTTGTAATATTCTTTTATTTAATAAATCAATAGATACATTCAGAATGGTTATTTTATCTGTCGAGAAAATTGAGAATATATTTCTGATTCATTGGAGGTAGAATTTCTGTGTGTAGTCACCTCAACACTGATCATTTGTACAAGTTCTTCTATTTGATGTAGATTTTGAGAGTGAATATAACACGAAAAAGATTACAATAAAAAGAAAAAACTACTGTTGATGTATATATTATTATAACTGGCACAGGTTATCTTTAGTTGGTACACATGATCGAGTAGTATTGTTTGCAAATACTTAATTTTTTACTCTTCAGATTTATTGTTAGTAATCCACAACATATTTGTTTATGCTTGTAAGCTTACGTTCTTGTGCAAGATGGAATCGACATGGAAAAGCCGTAGTACTGTATGGGCCATTTGAATTCTCCCCTCCCCCCCTTCGTATTTTTGAGTCTTTATCACTAAAGTTCTTTTATTTTTTGACCTGATATATATTGTGAGAAAGGCCAGAATACGCTGTATCTTTTGGTGTATTTAATTTGAGCATCGAATACAATTTTAGGTAAATGATAGAATATTGCATTTTTTTTCAAAAGATGCGCCATGAATAGCTCTATAAACAGAGTATGATTAGAATCATTTTTCTCTGTTCTAGTGGTTCTTCCTATATTCAAAAATGAACAACCTTCATGATAGCGTCGGTTTCTGTCATATTGAAAATGTTAAGAACACTTTTTGTATTGCATATATCGCAACCATAGAAAATGATAGAATATTGACTTTCGTTTTAAAAGATGTGCCGTTCAAAGCTGTACAAAAGCTGCATTAGTATAATTCCTATAGAGTATCAGATATGTTTTCCAAACATTTTAAATATGACGGAAACTGATACTGTGATGTAGGTTGTTTTTTTTTAGTGTAAGAAAGACGCTTAGAATAGCCGAAAATGATTCTAATCATACCCTTTTTACAGAGCTTTTCATGACGCATCCTTTGAAAAAAAATGCAACATTCTATCATTTACCTAAGCTGAAATATGTGCGAAATAAAGTATATTACAACATTATGGACACCTAGTTTTGTAGTATAAAAAAATGTTAGATTTTCTTCTAATACATTTTTTATACTTCAAATTGTATTTGATGCTCTAACTAAATACACCAAAGGATGCAGCGTATTCTGGACTTTCTCACGATATATAGCAGGTCAAAAAATAAAAGAACTTTAGTGATAAAAACTCAAAAATACGATAGGGGGAAAATCAATTGGCCCCCACAGTAGTATAGCTTCTCATAATAAACAATCTCACACACTGGACAGATTATTATAGGCAACACTATTATAGTTCTTCTTTTTAGATAACCTCTGTATTGACTGTAACATTTAAAAAACCATATAAATAAATTCAAAGAGAATGTCACGATATCAGTCAGTGCTGACCTTAACTTATCATAATAATTCTTCTTTATTCATCGAGCGGCGAAATAACAAAGTTATACATTGTCGTAGAATAAAATTTGTAAAAAAGGAATCCGTTTTTTTGTTTAATGAGATTAGTTCGAGTGAATATAACCTAGTCTTGTGTATTGAATGAAAGATTTTATGTTAAAAATTTTCAGTTCTTACTTCCCCAGAATAAAGAAAAAAAAAGTCGACAAATCAGTGAAAAATCCTATTTTTTTACATCCATGTGGCAATCAGATCTCTATTCAGATAGACCATGGGCTCAAATTCTTTCAGAGGTTTCTTAGTCTCATTGGATCCTAGTCATAACGACATCCTACATTTAGATAGATTTCCTCATTATAATCTCCAAATGAGATTCATGATACTCAGTCACTTGGCCAATTATGTTCATGGAATAGTCACAATGCGTCAGCGTCAAGTCAGCTTTTTTACTTTTAAATTTTTATTCAATAAAAAAATCATAGATAATATGGTATCTAATCCTTTACCAAAGGCTATAATATCAAATGAAACGAAAAAAAATAGGTTTTTCATTTTCATTTCAAAAATCACGGAAAGATATATCACATATTTGATTAAAAGAACCTATAACTATTGTTTTTAAGATTAATATTCAATGATCATTATCGAGAAGAATTTTATTTGATTTAAATAAAATTTAAAGCATTTTCATCACATATGTATGTGAAACTTAAGGATGATTTTTCTTTATTTTTCAAAAACATTTTTAAGCACCACATGGATATTTGCCATTACAACCATGTCCAGCTTCTCCATCACATGAATAAACAGTAATTGTTTGTGAGTTATATAACCAATCATATCCACCACCATTTGCAATAATTTGATATGTGCAACAACCATAATCAACAAAAGACATATCAACTTCTTGTGATATTTCCCAATTATCTTCATTAAATATAATTGGATTAAATTGAACACACCGTGTACCATTATAATACCAATTTGGTTGTACTTTAAAATCAATTTTGACTTCAGTACCAAGTGAACGAATTGGTGGTGTTTGTAATTTTAATTTAAAATTATCGTTACCCTGTGGAGTTACTACAAATCCTTGGATAGGTTCGACAACAAAACCTAAAACAAAAAACATTATAAGAGTTATTGAGATAACTGATTGATTATTTTAATTCACCTGAGTTTGCATTACCACAATGAGTAGGCCATTGATTTGGTAAATCAAATAAATGTTCAGCTTCTGATGGAATACCATGAGTAAATGATAGATAGATAGTACTTATGTATCTGTATATGTTATATATGATTATCTATTATACGAGTAAAAACATAGAATTTACACTTACTCATCAGCATCATAAGCAGTATGGGCAACATGAGTTTTAATAGTTTTAACTGGTCTATCTGATGTTTCAAAATAACTTAAACATGGAACTGGTCCACGACCACTTCGTTTTAAATCACATATTTCCGGTGAATCATATCTCTAAAATAACACAAAACTTTACTATATACTCATAGACTATGTCAATATATTAATTTAAACTATAATAAATAATAGAAATTTATTCAAAAACATACTGTTGCATATTGTTGAATTTCTGGTATCCATTCTTCACCTTTATTAATAAGATTTGATGGTAATGGAAACCATGGTTGCATTTCACTATGACCATGTGAATCGTAGAACCAACTCATTGGAAGTGGACCGACATCACTCATCGGATCTGTTCTATACCAACAATCACCCTTCAAAAAAAGAAATATATTTTATTTAAAAAGAAAATATTATCTTTTTTTTTACTTTTGTTTGAGCGGGATAATCAGGATGAAGATTGAATAATGTATAACCTTGAGAAGCTGGCTAGAAAAAAATTTTTATAATTAATCATTGTAGAAAGTTAATTTCTTCCTACTGAATCTGCTTCAGCACCTTCAGGTTTATATTTAATCATATAAGTTTCATTTTCTTTTGATATAAATCCTTGAATATCCATACGAGCTCGTAAATTTTCATAATCATACAATAATTGTCGTATACCATTACCATATATTTCTCCTGAATTTACTCCACTTATATTAAATATTGCTTGAAATTGTTTCGGAAAACCTTTTTGACTTAAACATTGATCAATAAATAGAATAAAAAATATCGATAATATCATTTTTTAAACGTCTTTTTTCTTTTTTGTATTTTACACGCAATAGTGTAAAAAAGTAATAAGAACGATATTATTTTTATATATCAACATTTGCTTCGTCATCGTTAACACAGATATCATGTTATAATTTCAATTGTAATATGATATTTAACTTAAAAATGTAATACTTTTTTTTTCTTTTATTTTATCATACAGACGAATCAATATTTCAATTTGAATTAAATATTCATGATGACTGATGCAAATAAATACAGGTGTTTGAAAAATGTTTTTCTCTACTATTATAAGTGATTTTGATGAGGGATAATCCCTCGATAGATATACTATATATTGGATATATACAGATGTAATTTCTTTTGAAGTTTTTTTTACAATATTTTCTGAATCATTTTTTGTTTGCTATGTCTCAATTTAGCATTGATAAGAGATAATGATAAATATTTCGCAGGTTACTTTAAAGAGAGACTCAAGTTTTAGAAAATGAAATCAAAGAGGTTCTATAATGGACTATCTGTCGATTTCATCAAACTTCTGTCGTTTTTTGATAAATCTTGATTTCGTTACAAAAAAACTATCAAAAAATCATAAATTAAAAGTTACTTTTTTTCCACACTCAAAGTGCTTTTTATTTCATACTTTACACATTAATAGAAAAGAAACCCTTTAAGAATCATTTGAATTCTTCTTGAATGCTATATATGTACATGATAATAAAAACTAATAAATAAATTTTCAAATGTTTTTATTCATTTCTTTTATTTTTCTAAGACACTCATATAAAAGAATAAAACATATTTTTTATTTCATAAAATATTTTAAAATAAATAATACAAATGATAGAAAATAATCAACATCTATATAAATCTGCTCAATCAGTAATTATACCAAGTAAAATATATCGATCAAGTCGATCACATATTTCCAAAGTTTCTCGCCATCAGCTTACTAAAACGCAAGTGAGATACATGATCCTCTAAAATTCATAGTTATTTATAAAGATTTTAACAATCCACAAAATTAAAGCTATTCTCTAATTAAATACATTATTTAGCGTATTCATCGATCAAAAACTATTGGTAAATCAAGAATTATCATACATACACAACTTCGATCATCAAGTCTTTCTATTTCTGAAAACAGAAATAAGAATATTAATAACCATTATCATCCTGATTCAATTTCATATGGTAATCAAAATTTAAATAATACAGTATATTCTGTTAATAATAACAACAACGATCGTCGACTGTATCAATTATCATCACAGACGATATCAGAAAATGAAAATACAAAAATACGATTAAATACATTTAGTGTGAGAACTATTATTTAATATCTTTTTTCTTTGAATTATATTTATTAGTCATTTGATGATCAACGATTATTGAACAATTCAATATCATCAAATACTGATCATCATAGAAAAATAAAAGTGATACCATACAATGTAATTTTTTAACAAATTTATTTGATATTTCTAATTAAGAAAACTATTCTAGACCGATATTTCTTGTAATTTGTCTCCATTAGATGAATTTTCGAAATCTAAAGTAAAATTTATTGTCTTGTTTTGATATATATTTATATGTATATACATAGGCAACATATGAATGGTCATGTCGAATACGATCGACAGATGAATTTCGTCTAATAATAGAACATACAAAAAAACGAAAAAAGCTAAAGTAAATATTATTTTTCTTATATATTAAATTTAAATTAATATTATCTTATAGACAATTCTCTCGACCTTGCTGTTCATGTTCATTTTGGTGTTTAATTTTTTTTCTATTTATTGCTCTTATATTAGGTTTAATTCTTGCTGTATTACTTGTGAAATTTTTACCTACAACTTCATCAATAAATACAACAGAGTTTTCAAGTAAGTTAAAATCATTAATATTCAATCTATTGTAAATACTCTAACATTGCATAAGTAGTCTCTTATTATTATTTTAATTGTTCGTTACAATAGGTACTACATCTACCTCAATAACCACAGTGACAACAATAACGACAACTACAAGACTAAGTGAGATTTTTATTTTGATGAAAAATAAATAATCTTAGAAATAAATCCAAAATACAACCAAGTTAGGAGTAACTTCTAATGGTAGTTTAAGTGTTGATTTTTTGTCCGACCATATGAGAATGAGTCTAAAGACTTTTAAAAAAATTTTGAAGAAACTGTTCATAATACGCACTACTCATATTAAATCTCATCCATTGCTTGAATTATGAATCTGAAAGGGTTATGCAATATACGCGACATTTATTTAAATATACATATATATCATTTTTCTCTTATAGCTGGAGCCATATCAAAATATGCTATAGTTACTGCCTCTTATTTTAATCTTGCTGGTGGTCCAGCTACTGATCAAGCAGACGGTCTTGTTGATCGTCAACCGAGTGGTCCAGCATTCGTCTCTAACTATGCTTCTCAATATGTTCAACTCGAACTTCCAGATGAGTATAATATCAGTAAAATATGTTTACTAATATCTCAATCACCTAAATGGTGCTACACATCATCAACTTTCCGTTGGTGCTTCGTTGAATTCTACACAATTAGTTACCGATTTAAATGGTATAACTTATGGTGGTCAATGGATTAATCTTACATATATTCCACCATTAAACAATGTACGATATCTTCGTCTTAATACTATTACTAGTCCATCATGGGTATCCTGGGTTAAGTTTCTCGTTTATGATGTCTAAAGATTTTTATTGACTAATATATTTGGATATCTTCCGATAAATATAAAGTGAAAACCTATATATAGAGATTTCGTTCGATTCTTGGTGATAGTCATTTTGAACATTTATTGTAATTCATACTATATGAAATAAAACTCAAAAGAATGTATTATCTTACTGTAAAAGAAGCAATTAAATCGTTTGAATTCTATAAGAGATAAAATATTTCGAAAATTTTTTTTTCTATTATTCAACTAAAGTCTGTTTAAAAGAATATAAAACCTGAAGTTACATTAACTAATTATATAAAGTTTTTTATTGTTACAGCATAAATATTCAATTAAAATTTAGTGTTTTATTTAAAACTGTTAATCTAGAAAAAAAAAAGAAAAAAGAGGACTATAGATTTACATTGGAAAGACATTGTAATAGTTTCTTTATTTTTTGGGAGTATGTGGATTTATTGTGGAAGAAAATTGTTGTTAATGTTTGCTTGATTTCTGTACTCTTTCCATTAATTCAGCACGTTGTTTTTCTAATTTTTTAATTTGTTTTTCAAGACGTTCTTGTTCTTCTTCAATATCATCCGATTGTTTTTCTAAATCACTATGTCGTTCACGTAATTGTGTTAAAAGTTCATCATTTAATTTTCTAAAATATGCATTTTCTAATGCTTGTTCACGTTCAGCAAATTTATCATGAGCAGCATTTATTGAACCAGCTGATGGATCTGTTCCTGTTAATCTTGTTATCATAAACATTTGTGTTGCTTGTTTTCTTAATAAATTTCCACATGTTCGAAGCATTTTTTATTTATATTCAATAATTAAACTGAAAATAATTTGCTTTTTTTATTCGCGTTTATAATAGTATTTCGTCGTAGAAAATGTGAGGAATAAGCAAATAAACATATATATATATATGCTTTTTCTTTCTCTCTCTTTTTTTTCCTACATAGTAAAAGATGGTTGTTATTGTCATAGGACAGAACGAAAGAGAAGAAGAAGAAGAAAAAAAAACAAGTAAGGTAGTAGTATGCATTCACACAAAGAGAATATCAGTGAGTTGTGCACTACTTTCTTCCTTTTTTTTTCTCTTTTCTTTTTAACATATGGTGTTCCAAGGAGACATGCAGAAAGAAAAAGGTCGATTGACTGACACACTTCTATTACGCAGGAAAAAAAATATAAAAGTAACCATAAGTCTTTTTTTTTCAATAAGAACAATGATTAGATAAGAATAAAATCATACACTATTCCATATAAATGATTATATCGTTCAAAGAAAAAATTGAAAGTAATATAATTCAGTTTTTTTTTCTTAATATTTAAAAAAATAGAAAATATTTAATATTTGACTATCATTAAAAATCATTTCTTGCTTTTTTCTATTGGTATTATTATCCGTAAGATTTCTCGAAAGTTCTTGTTAAACCAACTATAGATAAAAGGATTATAACAGCAACTATTAATTGCAAGCCAATAGAAAATCATATAAATTGTAGATGCATTACAGGATTTAATATCTGATTTATTTAACATTGAATTTTTACTTGAAGAATAAAAATCATTTATATTCATTATATGAATAGGTAACCAACATATAGCAAATACTAATAAAATAGTAATTAAAATTTTGATTGTTCGTTGTTTTGATCGATTATTTTGTATCTAATTTGATTGTCCAATAGCTGATCTTTTGAAGATAATCCATACACTTGAAATATATAAAGGTACTGTTATTAACAAAGGAATAATATAGAAACAAACAGCTAGAATAGTAACACGAATTTTCCGAAGTAATATACTTGATATAGGAAGTATATCAGAAAATAAAATTCGACATTCAATAAGTTCATGAAATGATCGAAAATATTCTGAAACTTTCATTGAGATAAGACATGTTAAAGCGAAGAGAATAGATAATAACCATACCACTATAAGTGAATATTTAGGATTGAGACGTTTTTTTGATGATTGTAGTGGATTTTGTATTAAACGATAACGATCAATAGCAATAACTACCATTGTTAATATTGAAACATTATATGCGAGTATTTGAATAGATTTTAATATCACACATATATGTGGACTAATTATAAAATTTTCAAGCAAATAATATGAACAAAATAGAAATTGTAATGGAATTGTCATAGCTGATAATAGATCTGATAATGCTAAATTAAGCAAATAAATATTCGTTATACTCAATGACTGTATAGCAGTTTTCTTCCGTTGTAATAAGACAACTTTAAATACTAATAAATTTCCAATTAAACCAAATATGAATGTTAATGAATATAAAACCAATACAAAACTATCTAATAAAATACGATCGGTTTCAGTGATATTCATAGTAACATTCAACATTTTTTTTTTCGTCTATATCCTAAAATTAAATAAAAAACAAAATACTCTTGTGATTGGTATAATGATTATTAAAGAAAAGAACGGAAGAATGACAAATAATTCAATAAAAATACTTTGTAATATATATAAGAAATATAAATATATTAGATGTACATTATACATAAAAGCTGAAAAATATATTATATATTTCATTTTTCTTTCTAACAAGGTTTCTATTAGCATTCTCATGTGTAATGATAACTAAAGTATATCTAGGGAATAGAAGCCAAATCAATATCATAATTGAATAAAATAAACTACATTTATTTTTTGACGTATATTCTTACTTTAAAAAGGTTAGTATTTATTTGAGCAATTTTTTATACCAATTACTACATTTGTCTCTTTTGGAGACCAGTCAAATATAGACAAGATATATTGAAGTTGACAAATTTATATGTGTATATACGTGAACACAACACAAAAAAATCCAAGAGACTATAATGGAAAATCATAACGTTAATAAATCGATGTTATTTTGTTATATAGAATTTATATTTAAATTAAATAGATTATTGGTATTGTTCAATTAATCAAAATAAATATTGACACTTAGGTAGGGGACAAAGACAAGTTTTAAAAAATTGATAAAATTAAAGATATTTCAATGATAATAATGCTTTTATTGTCAAATAATTTAATTCAAAATCTAACGAAGGAGCATATTTAGGTGTTTAAGCGCTTTAGAGTTCGTCTTTTAGCGACAGATAGACCTCAATGAGATTGGTTTGTCACACCAGCTGCATCGCATGCTGTCGCGTTGAAGGAAAGACACACTTCAACCGCAGTTTTGAACGATTCTGGATGATTATCTATGGAGCCACTGGCGTATCAAGCGTATTGGATCATCCGACGAAAAACTTATAATCGACGAAGGATCACTTTCATCTGCCTGTTGAAAAAGACATTTAATGCCTGAATTTGTTCCGTCGTTTTCTTCGGTATTTCAAGCCTTGTGCACCCAGAAATATGCTCAGGTGTCCTTTGGACTCCTTCGAACAAAAGTAAAGTGGTGAGAGAAGATAACTATCAAGTGAAATTGTTAGTTGCACTGTATAACTGTGGGTAGCAGAATTTATAGAGTGACAGATCCAACTGTAACTTTCTCTCCTTTGATCTATGTTAATAAATTCGTTGGCTTCATATTGAGGCAATCATTTACAAACATCCGTTACGTACTGATCGACCGAAGTTCTGATCATCTTCGTCAATGACTTTGAAGTAGTAAGCACTAAATATTTCAGAATTTTCGAAAACTTTCTGGAATCGATTCATAGTGCAAAGATGGAGCCACAAACTCGGAAATTCTTGAACTACTTCCTTCATAAACAATAAACATTTGTTTTTTGGAAAGAATCTAAATAAAATTACCAAAGTCTTTACTCAAATGTAATAAATACATATGATTAATTTATTCATATATGTCTAAAAAATTTTTCTTTCTGTTAAATAGCGACAATATTATTTTCTATCTTTGTATTGATTGGTAATCTAATGGAATAGAAACCAATGAATATCATACAGACCTATAAGTAAATATTATTTTTCGTATTTGCATATTTTAGATATAATCTTTCCCAGGGACCATAATAAAATCTATCGAAAAATCAATAAATAAAAAAAAATAGGCCAGACATATTTAATAAAAAGACAGAATAATATTCTTTTATTTTTTATTAGATTAAAAATGTCTGAAATCGATCATAGCGTAATTGAACTCTTATCTGTCGAATTATGGCGAGAAATATTTGATTATTTTGATCCTATAGAATTATGGTATTCATTTTATGGTTTAAATAAAAAAATAAATGAAATTATACATCAAACAATATTATATATAAATATTGATAATCAAGATAAATATGATTATTTTATGAAATATATTATATCATCAATAAATATTTCAAATATTCATTCATTAAAAATAAAAAAAATCATATCATTAAAAGATTTTTTTTCTATTTATTCAATTAATTCATTAATACAACTTCGTTTATTATCATTAACATTAACATATCCATTTGATAATAATTCATTAAAATTTTGGAATCAATTATTATCATTAAAATATTTACAATCATTAAAAATTATTATTTGGATTAATTCTAATCTTGAAAATTGTATTGAAGAAAAAGAATATATTATTCGTTCAATATTTAATAAAAATTCTTGTCCAATGTTAAAAAATTTTTTTATTGAAACTTATAGTTGGCAACGATTAAGATCTATAAATCTTTTACCTATTCCAATAATTAAAACAACAAATATTGAATATCTATCAATTGATTCATTAAGTTTAAATAATTTTATTAAATTAATTCCTGCTTTACAAAATCTTAAATCATTTCGTATAATATCGGAATTAATTTATGATAATGAATTAAATGAACAACAGCAAATAATAATACCACAAAAATTCTTATCTAAATGTATTCAATTACATTTAAAATTATCAAAAGATATAATATTTCAACATATTGAATATTTATTAAAATTAACACCAAATTTAAAAAATTTATTTATATGGGGTTGGTATCATTTACTTAATGCTGAAATATGGCAAGTATTATTATCAACACAATGTCCTCAATTAATTAAATTTGAATTAATATCTACTGGATTAGAATATGATGAAAATTTTCATCAAACATCATATAATTTTCAAGAAGATTGTACAAATATACCTTTTTGGATTGAACGAAATGTTACTATTACAAATAATGAAGATCATTCTAGTCATGATTATTGTTCTGATACTGTAGCTCGATTTAATATAAAAACAGTAAATTTCATATAATATTTTTGTTTTCTTTTTTCTAATTTGAAAACTAGTTAATAATTTTTCTCAACAATAATTTTATTTTTATTATGTCATAATTTACTCCATCTTTACAAAGATTTTCTTTTTATTTTAGTCTGAACAATCAATTGGACAAGACTGAATAATTAAATAATATATTAAATTTTATGAATGAAAACTTTCTCTTGTATATTTATTGTTTTTTTTTTTTTTGTTTCGATGTGTTAAACTATTAATACTATCATTGATTTGATTCATCTTTATTCTCAAGAGAGTTATTATCGTTTTTTGTATTCATAGAAAAAAGGTAAAAACTTGAGAAAATTATGTTATATTTTATTTCTTATTTTCCTATTTAAAGAGAATATGAATAAATTTAATCATAACACTGATTTGTAACGTCTACTTATTCGATATTATAAATAATTATGAAAGTTTTGAAATGCATTAAAGTGTAAAGTTTAATTTAAAATTAACGAAGCTATATTTAACCCTTTATACCTTGTTGGGTCATTTTTGATCCACATTCGTATCTTCTGGGAATGGATTACGGTTGAAAATCAAAATTCAATTGCGAATTATTACAAAAAAGTGTTTTATCTTCTCTTCTTCCTGTTAGAATAATGCTCGTAGTTCAAAACTCTACCACACATTAAAACTAAAATTCTTATATAGATATATGCACTAACGTGACTCGATATTTTGTATCATTATTAAAAATATTACGAAATTTGTGAGTGAAAGTATAGGATGTAATTGATCAATATGATTACGAAAAAGCAGAACGCAAGCAATAATATCTCTAATACATATCTTTTACACATTATAATTACATCGTGCAATAGGTGATGCATGACTTTATATACATTAATATATTTATTAATTGGGAAAAATCCATCTAATGTTATATACTATATAAATATAACAGATGAATATTGATCAAACAAAACATTAAATATTCTTTTGTAAGTACATATTATTATTAAATTTTATTGTGTATAATTATGGAAGTATCATTTTTAAATGAAATTAAATCTATAATTCACAAGGAGAATATAATTCTTATTTATTTTGATTCAAATAATGATACAGAAGATTTAAAGAATCAAATATATTCAATTAATGATCAAATTATACTTCATACTGAGATGGATTCATGTATTAATTTTATTCAATCAATTAAAGAAGATAAAATCTTATTGATTATTTCGAATACATCTACTTCAGAATTCTTACTTAATATAACTAATCTTTATCAAATTGATAGTATCTTTATATAGAATCTGAAAAAAGGTTTTAATCAAGATTTAAATTTTGAAAATTCAAAAATAATTGGTATTTATGATGAATTAGACGTTCTATGTTCTTCAATTCAAGAACAAATTAATTATATTAATAAAGAATCTCATCCATGGTGTTTTTTTGATTATAATGAAAATGAACTAAAAGATTTATCAAATCAATCGAACAATTTTCTTTGGCTTCATCTTTTACATAATGTACTTTTAGATTTTCCACGAAATAAACAAGCTAAAAAGCAAATGTTTGATGCATGTTATCTTTATTATCAAAAAGATTCTAAACAACTTCAATTTATCAATGAATTTGAAAATAATTATCAATCGCATGATCCTATTCATTGGGATTTAAATAAGTTTTTGTTTACAAATATGATTAATAATTCATTTCGAAGAGAAAGATACTAAACAACTTTATTTATTACGATATTTTTTCTCAGTGATTTTATCAAAAATTTACCTCATCAACATCAACAAATTATTCATTCTAATAAAGAAAATTTAACTGTTTATCGATCAATTACAAGAAAATAAAGGTAAACTCTTGTCAATGAAAGGTTTTTTAACAGCAACTACTCAACGATCAAAAGCATTAGATCTATTAATGACATCGATCAAACAGACTAATCTTATTTCTGTACTTTTCGAAATTGAATGTAATATAAAAAATCTTAATAATGATATTCTATTTGATTTGAATACAACATTTCATTTAGAAAATCTTCAACAAGATGAAAATATTTGGATAATTAAATTAAATGTAGTTAATAATGGACAAATTATTACACAAAAATATATTAATGATACACAAAATCAAATAGAAAATTTAAGTATTCGAATTATATTTGGGAAATTAATTTGTGATATGTGTCAATGGAATCAATCACAATTATATTTTCAATATTTATTAAATGATTCATCTGATGATGATTTACCATGGATTGAACATTCGATTGGTCAAATACATCATTGGAAAGGTGAATGGAATCAAGCAAGAATTTATTATGATCAAGCTTATAATAGAATAATGAAAAGTCAATCAAATCGTATTAAAGATTCTGCTATAGTACTTTCAGATACTGGAAGATTATATTATATTTTCAAGGAAAATATGAAGAAGCTTTGGATTTTCATCAAAAAGCATTAACAATTCAAAAAAAATCTTATTCTTATGATCATGCACTTATTGCTACTAATCTAGAATATATTGGTTACTATCATTATCAGCTTTCACAAGAAGATCAAGCACTTCTCTTTATCCAACAAGCATTGAAAATTCGAGAAAAATATTATAACTTTTTTCATGTCAATATTATTACTAATCTAAGTAATATTGGTTGTATTTTAGCGAATCAACAGAAGTATACTGAAGCTCTTGATTATCATAAACAAGCAATAATGATATACAAAAAATGTTGTATATCAGATCACGTATACATTGCTTCGACTTTCAATAGTATTGCTAATATTCTTCGTCAACAAGAAAAATACGATGAAGCTCTCGACATACTTGAATGTGTATTAATTATGCAAAAAAAATACTATCCATCTGATCACATTGATATAGCCGAGACGTTCAATAATGTGGAAAGTATTAAATATGGTCAAGGAAAATATGATGAATCCATAGATTTATATCAACAAGAATTGGTCATACAAATGAAATATCGCTCTTCTGGTCATCTGAATATTATTAGTACTTGGAATAGTATTGGTTACATATTTTTAAATGGAAAAGAAGACAATGATAAGGCTTTTGAATATCACCAACGAGTTCTTGTAATGTTAGAAACAGATTATCCATCTTATTATCATCATATTGCTCTCACTCTCACCTATATTGGTAATATCTTAGGTGAACAAGAAAAAAATGAGGAAGCTCTTGATATTTATCACAGAGCATTGAAAATGCAAGAAGATTATTTTTTATCAGATCATGTTGAAATGATGCCAGTTCTTAGCAACATTGGTACTATCTTACTTAATCAAGAAAAGTATGATGAAGCTCTGATGTTGTATCAAAAATCATTGACAATACAACAGAATCATTATCCATCCGATCATATTAATATTGCCAATCGTTTCAATGATATTGGTAATCTATATCGTGAAGAAAAGAATTTGATGAAGCTACAAAATATCATCAACAAGCATTAAGAATTCAAAGGAAATCTTATCCATCAGATCATTCTGATATTACTTATACTCTTGATTATATTGGTCATACATTTCGAGACGAAAGAAAATACGATGAAGCACTCAATTAATATCAACAAGCACTAAACATGCGTAAGAATTTATATCCATTTGATCATTTTAAAATTGCTACTAGTCTTAACTATATAGCTGATGCTCTGTATTACTTAGAAAAGTATGATGAAGCTCTTAAACTTAATGAACAAGCATTATTAATTTAAGAGAAACACAATAGTCTGTCCGGCAATGTTGATATATGTAATAGTCTTAATCGTATTGGTAATATTCTACGTGAACAAAATAAATTTGATGAAGCTCTTGATTTCTATCAACGATCATTAATTATTAGAGAAAAATTTGATTCATCTAATCATTCATCAATTGCTACAATTCTCAGTAATATTGGCCGAGTTTTATATGAACAAAAAAAATATGAGGAAGCATTTGATTTTCAACAGCAAGCATTAGACATTCGACAGATTCATGATTCTTCTACTTATACGAACATTGCTAGTAATTTTAATCATATGGGAAATATTCGATATGTTCAAAGGAGATACGATGAATCCATTAGTTTCTATCAACAAGCATTAGCACTTTACGAGAAATATTATTCATCTTATCATAAAGATATTGCTTTAAGTCTTACTAATATTGGTTCTAGTTTAAATAATCAACAAAAATATGATGAAGCTATTGATATGTATCAACAAGCAATGAAAATCTATGAACAATATTATTCTCCGGATCATGAACATGTTGCTTCTTGTTTGCAGTACATTGGAATCACACTTGGTCAACAAGAAAAATTTGATAATGCTCTTGAATTTCAAAAATAAGCATTGACAATTTTTGAAAAATATTCTCCGCCTAATTATATAAAACTTAGTGAATGTCTCAGTATCATTGGAAGTTTATTTAGTGATCAAAAAAATTACGATGAAGCTCTTACTTATCATCAAACGAGCACTTTCAATTGGACAGAACTACTATACATCTGGTCAGATAAGTATTGGAACTAGTCTTGGCAATATTGGTAGTATTCTACATAAACAAGGAAAGTATGATGAATCACTTGATTTTTTTGAACGTACATTAACACTCAGAGAGAAATTTTGTCCATTTTTTCATGTGGATATTATCAATAATCTCATTGATATTGGTTATGTCAAATCCAAGCAAGAAAAATTTGATGAATCTCTCAACTATTATAATCAAGCAGTAACTATACTTGAAAAATTTCAACCAACTAATCATATTAAAATGGTCTTTATTTTGGATTAGATTGCTTCTATTTGGTGTCGAAAACGATGTTATAATCATACAATTGAATATCTTGAAAAATGTTTAAGAATTAGAGAAGCTAATCTTTCTTCAGATCATTCATCCGTTATTAATACTCTTTCACATATATGTGGAGTACAACGAACTCGACAACAATATCAACTTTCTGTAGAATATGAATTGAATTGCTTTTTAATACGTGAAAAAACTTTATCACCAAGTCATCAAGATATTGGAAAAAGTTTATTCAATATAGGTAAATGTTATTATTATCTTATTCAACTGGAACTAGCACTTGATTATTATAAACGAGCATTAACTGTTTATGAACAATGTTTACTTACCTAGCATAACAAACGAGGGGATTTAGAATGGAAAATTGAACAAATTTCGAAGAAATTGGAGAAATGAACTTTAAAATATGATTTTCATTCGATAGATGTCTTAGTTTCAATGGATTATTTTAGTAAAATCTGTCAAAAATGTTTTAAAAAAGCACGAGTTTTTATTTTTTTTAATTATCAATTAAAATGTTATCATTGTATTGAAATTATTTTTCAAAAGACAAATACATGAAAAGATAGGAAGAGACTTCTAATTTCAAAACAAAAAAAATTATTTTGATAATATTTAAGTGTAGAATAATATAGAAATACATATTATGATAGTCTAAAAATATCTGTTTAGAGAATCACAAGTTTATTTCGTATAGGTATTTATAAGCATTAGAAAACCACAGGAATTTTGATTTATATTTTACCTAGTGTTAATACCGTAGTTTACGGATTTTCCTTTAATTTTACCTTCCTGTTTTTTTTCATGACTATCAAGATATTCTACAATGCTATTATTGTCATATAGTATACACTAATTTTTTCCAATGATATCGGGTGAATCCATTTATTTTTGTATTGTGTATCATATCAAACGAACAGGAAACATGGCATTTCAACAATCAATTCAACGAGATGTAATTGTTTTTTCGTTGAATCATTATTCTTGTTGGTCTACGTTTTATATTTTACTAATTTACTGAGTATCTTTTTTACATATATTTATCCGACTCAATGGGGAACATTTAATAACAACGTATTACACGAGAAAATACCCGTACGATTAGTGATATGTTTTCGTCATTTTTAGCATTGTGAAAAATTATAATTATAAAATATATGACTATTAAACTTAAGTGTTCTTTCTGCTTATTAATAAAGACGTGTAATATTCTTTGTTTCGTTTTGGAAACAGCAGTACTGAGTATGAAAAATCTTTCTTCCATTGATTTCTAAAGGATTTCTAGATTCCAGGCCAGAATTCGAATCGATCTAGTCGGACTGCACCGGTTTAAAAATTATTTTAGATATACAATTTTTCTTTGATAGAATATATGAAGAGTAAGTTTAAATGGATTTACCAAAATAATCGAACAGTATTGTTTTAGTAATCATTCGTCTTATCCTGTTATTTCTTTAATAGGAATGGATTTGGCTTTGGTCAAAATACAATCAATACTATGTTACTTGAGATGAACGTGTCCATTTCTCGCATTGATGTTTTATTAGGCACAAGATTTAAATTTAAACTGTCGTTTTCAGAGAAATAGCATCTTTTTTTAGTTAAATTCGTAAGAGAAAATTCGAGATTTACCGTTTAACAAATAGTTAACGATTGAATTTGACTCTTTTTTTGGGTCAGAAAAACGTCATACATTCATTTTTAGAAAATTGTAAAAAAACAAATGTCTGTAGCATAATATTTTCTACTGAAGATTCCTAAAACTAGAGTATGTAGTAGCCTGAAAAAACGTCTAAAACCGATCGCATTGGATCGAATCCAACTTTTAGTTACTATTAATAGATGAGAATCATTTGAGAAATATTTGTATACTTGCATTTTTCATGCGATATTAACTAATTTTAAATTAAGCTCGATTAATATATGTAGTCAATATTTCAGTACATTTTATATTGACTAATTAGTATTAGTTGCAAGTATCAGCAAACAAAGAAAAACAGACAGCTCAAACTCTTGGAAATTACTATCGTTCGCTTTAGACGACTTCTATAGTTTTTGTTTTTCGTTGATTAATGCATGGCGATCAATAGACTAATTTTTATGATTATGATAACGTATTTTGTTATGGTAAATAATTTGTCATCAATTGCCAAAAACAAAGAGAGGTAGTATTTAACACTTCAGATTATGACGATAAGACATCGAATCATATAATCTTCTGGCTTGATGTTTCTATCGGTGATTTAAATGAATATCAACATTTGAAAAAAGCATTTAAGACTGTAGTGGTAAGATTCGAAGGTAAACGTTTTCACCTGCAGGCATTTGACAACGAAGCCAATTGTATTAGTGCTTTTGAGAACAATCAAGACAGGCGAATTTTTTTTTCATTACTTCTGAACGAATAAGTGAGAAAATCATACTAATAATATCAACCTATTTTCATTAATCTAATTGCGAATCAGCCATACAAATCAATATATGTTTTCTGTCACAATATCTATTATTGGAACGTATGACAAGTAGAGACCTGCGTGACCACGATTTTTAGTCACGGTCACGATGTGGTCACGAAGTAAGCAGTCACGGTCATGGTCATGGTCACGGTCACGGGGATATTATACATTCAGTCACGGTCACGGTCACGATCATATATAGCACTGTAACTATAGGAATCATATGGTTTCGAAAAACTCCCAGTCTTAGCGTAAAATATAGAGATGATAAGTAGCGATATCTATTAATAAATATTACTATAGAGGTCTTTTTCTGAAATAGTAGTGGTTTACAAGGATCCAATAAATACCGTTAGTGGTTTATAATTCAACTGAAATTAAAAAAATCCTTTGAATTCTTTTTGATCGAATGTTTGGCTTACCCGAATTTCGCCAATAAGACTTTCGCCAATAGGACATTCGTCAATGGTGAAAGTCCATTATACTTTCGCCAGTATACTCTTGTGACTCCCGCCAATTGGCGAATGTCCTCTGTACTTTCGCCAAAATAACTTGTGAAATAGGAAGATGTCTATCGACTTCCTTGATAATGGATAGCAATAAGGTGCAGCCTGATACTCTAGTTCCACCCATGCAAGCGACATTTACATTCGTCTGTGATAATTTGAAAGAGCCCATTGTACTTTCGCCAGTACACTCTCATGACTTTCGCCAATTGGCGAATGTCCATTATACTTTCGACAATATACCCTTATGACTTTCGCCAATTGGCGAATGTCCACTGTACTTTCGTCAACAGATCGCTGGACTTTCACCATTGGCGAATGTCCTATTGGCGAAAGTCTTATTGGCGAAATTCGGGAATCCCGAATGTTTAACTAAGTTTTCTTACTTTTACATATTATGGTTTCTAAACTATTGACACGTGCACAACTTGAACTTCTCCTGAAAAACAATGACAAATCAATTAAACTAAAAGAATTTGAACAAACTGTTCGTGGTTCAGCATTTTTACCTTCGTTCAGTCTCATTGTTGTAAATGATGTTGCTCAAGATTTTGTTTTATGCAATAAATGTCATTCTATTAACATCTATAAAACTGCAACTGGAACTGGTGGTTTAAAAAAACATTTAACATCTTGTGAAAAAAGTACATCATCAAATACAACACAATCATCAATCACAAAATATTATCACAATAAAAAACCACCAGTTTTACCAGAAAAACTCAAGAAAGAAATAACTAATGCTTATGTCGATTTTGTTGCAGTAGATGGTCGTCCATTTGAAATTGCAGATGGTGTTGGTTTTAAACAATTTCTTCAAGTAATTTATAATACAGGAAAATTATCATTGAATACTCAATCAATTGAAATTTCTGATTTTTTACCACATTCTACAACAGTAAGTATTTTTTTGTCTTTAAAATTATATCTAATTTTATTTATGACCATCGTAGGTTAGTCGTAAAATCGATGAAATATATGAAATAAGAAAAAAACAGCTTATTAGTTGGTGCAAAACACTTGATAGTTATACAGTTGTTGTAGATATGTGGACAGAAAAATATAGTGGTAATTTTTTTTATTTGATAGTAATTCTAATCACACTTTCAATCGAAATTTAGGTGTACATTTTTGTGGTATTACTATTCGTGCAACTGATTCTGACTTTAATTTACATAGTTTTTGTCTTTGTTGTAAACCATATACATTAGAAAATCAAACAGCTCCTAATGTCCGAAAATGTATTGATGAATTATTAGCTGAATATAGTCTTTCATTAAATACAAATTCGTTCATTATGACAGATAATGAGCCTAAAATGATTGCAGCTCTACGTGGTGCCAATCGTGTAGGTTGTAGTGATCATTACATCAATAAAATATTGGAACATTCATTCACCATATCAAAAAATAATTGTGTTGAAGTAATTCAAACATTTGATATTATTAAAAATCTTGTAACAAATTTTCGTCGATGTCATCGACAAGTAAAGCTATCGAGGAAACTTCAGACGTATAGTGTAACTCGTTTTAGTGGAGTTTATTACATGTTGGTGAGTTACATAATTTAAAAACTCACTCACTACTAAATATTGAATTATGACGTATTTTAGAATGTTTTCAATTTAACCTACAATGAACTTGTTGATGCTTTCAGTGGTTCTCATCATGATGATTTTGAATCTATAGATAAAGATTTACTATGTGAGATATGTGATTTTCTTAAAGTATTTGACCAAATTATCACAATTTTGAGTGATGACACTCAACCAACACTTCATAAGGTTATTCCTTCACGAGTGGTTTTGATCGATCATTGTGCATCAAAACCAGATGATGCATTAAGCATCCTTCAATTAAAAGATTTTCTAAGTAGGTGTTTCTATGTCAATACAGCAACTAATAGAATTTTTTTATCTACATATGACTAATTTCTAGATATTAAATACAAAACTAAAATGATCTTTAAAATAAGTTAACATATACGATTGAGGTACATAGTAATAGGCATTGTTTGAGATATACGATCTATATGGACTTTTGCTAAAATAATTTTTTTATTATATATCCAACGAGATAACTCGTATTCGATTAATTAATTGTCAGAATATTTTCTTATAACTATTCTTCTAATTATTTTTATTATATAGAAAAAGAAATTAAAACAGAATGGCCAATTTTATCTGAACATTTACTAGCAACAATAATCCATCCTCGTTTACGAGATTTTTGTGGTGATCAATCCTTGAAAAATCAAGCTGTTCAATTATTAAAATCAGCTGTTGATTCTTTAAATGGTTCATCAAATATTAATTCATCGATTTGTGATTTATCATCTTCATCAAATGTTGATATATCAACAACAAATACAAAACCAGATGTATTATGTATGTATTTTGATAAACCACGAGCTGTTAAAACACCACTTGATGAAGTACAACTATGGTTACAAAGTGATTTTGATTCAGAAATAATAGATGATGATATATTATCATTTTGGCAAAAAAAAAATGAATTTCCTACAATTGCAGTTATTGCCCGAAAGGTATTAGCCATTCCTGCATCGAACACTGCAGTCGAACGGTTGTTTTCTTCAACAAAAATCTTAATTGGTGATCGTAGAACACGGTTGAGTACAGCAAAAATTGATAAACTTATGTTTTTACGAAAAAATTTAATTTTACTCAAACAAATGTTTGATGTAAAAAATGTTTTGACCACAACTATGTCAAAAAGAAATCATAATGATGCATTCGAAAAAAATGTTGACAATGATTATTATAATATGAAGAAAATTAAAGCTGCTGAAGAAGATGATGATGATTTATTTAGTGTTGATGATAATGATGATTTGGAAAAAGAAAATTTGGAAGAACTCTTGTTATAATTATAATTTATATTACTTTATGAAATTGTTTCTCTAGCATTGCTTTTTTGTTAATTTTAATTCAGATAAATATGAAATATGAACATAATAAGAACATATTGTTGATCTCTTAATTGAGTTATAATCAAATCAGTTTTGGTGACTTGCGTGACCATGACCGAGATTACTTGGTCACGGTCACGACATGGTCACGAGCTATCTGGTCACGGTCCCGGTCACGATCACGAAGATTTTTCTGAAATAGTCACGGTCACGGTCACGCGTGACCGTGACCGTGACCGTGACCATTTTGCAGGTCTCTAATGACAAGCGATATTGCTGAATATTTTATTGAACATAGTAAATG
The DNA here is from genome assembly GCA_022393335.1 of Macrotrachela quadricornifera. Taxonomy (NCBI): domain Eukaryota; kingdom Metazoa; phylum Rotifera; class Eurotatoria; order Philodinida; family Philodinidae; genus Macrotrachela; species Macrotrachela quadricornifera. The sequence goes on from JAJEKB010020775.1 coordinate 515,330, forward strand.
AATTTATAAAGACAGTAATTTGAAAGGTGCACTTCAACGCTTGCATTAGGGAAAGATATACTCTGGTATCAATACGACAAAATGAATCAAAAAATTTCAACAGATGACTTAACCCTTTCACGGCGATGGGGTCCACCGGTGGACCCCACTATATTTTAACAAGAAATTGAATAGGAAAATACTTTTCTTTCGTTCATTCGTAGGCAGGAGGTTAAGTGTAAGTTGTGGTTTACTTTCCCATCGTTATTTTCAAAAACCATTTATTTCATAGAGTGATGCTTTTCATTAAAACAATCAAGACAAAAGAATTTGTCGCAATCAGAACAGAAAGTTTTTACTCTCTTTGTTGTTGCATGGCATGCTTCTCTTGATTGTTGTTCTCTGTTTTTCGCATAACAGCCAACACAACGTCTTCGGACATCACGATCAGACCCTTGCTTTTCCTCGAGTTTATGATCCCGGAATTTGCGCTTCGTCTGGCTTGTCGAACGTTCTCTTGGACCAGGTTTTACATTTTCGAACGGTATACCCAGAAGTAAAGATCGCACAAGACTTTCGCGGAACTGTAGCAGCGTCATACTTCTTGTGTCATAATTTTCTTTGTAAATCAAATAAGCATTCACTATTGACACTCCAAATATCATCTCAAAAGCCACTTTTTGATACCACTTTTTCGAACGTCGAAGGCATGTATAGTACGTTGATAACTGATCAGATAGGTCTATACCTTGCTTTCCCTGATTGTAATCGAGAACCACTTGTGGCTTCGTGACGCGTTGATTGGCTTTGTTGGTTTTTCCAGTGTCGACCAACGTTGTCGAATGTGATGGCTTTGTGGATATCATCAAAACATCTCGTCTATCTTTCCATTTGATCAGCTTTATGCCGTTACTACTCTGGAGACCATAAACTTCACCACGTTTGAGCTTTTTCTGAACCACTCTATGCGCTGATCCAGCGCGATTGGTTCTCATTGTTCCAATGAGGTAAGTATCATTTCGCAATAAATTTTCTGCGAGAGAAATGCTTGTAAAGAAGTTGTCAACCACCACGGTTCGATGACATTCCAGAAGGCCATCTGCCAAATCGAGAACGACAGTTTGCGCGTGTCCAAGACCAGCTGTTGGATCCTGCTTGCCAGTATAAATCATAAAATTCCAGGTATATCCGTTAGTAGCGGCCAGTTTATATATTTTGACTCCGTATTTGTGCGCTTTTCCAGGAATATATTGTTTGAATAAAAGTCTTCCTTTCCATGGTACCATTGTTTCGTCCACAGAAATAACGGAGCCAGGAACGTAAACTGACTTGAATCTAGTTCTCAATAAGTCTAAAAGCGGTCTCAGCTTGAACAACCTATCTTGGTCTGCATGCGCTTCTTGGTTGTTCAAAAAATGAAAAAATTTGAGAAGTAATTCAAATCGGTCTCTTGACATCGTATTTTGAATGACTTCACATCCAAATAACCTGCTTTTGCTCCAGTAGTAATCTATTTCTGGCATTTGTACTAGTCCCATTTCAAGTATAATTCCCAGAAATCTGAACATTTCTTCATTAGTAGTTGGTCGCCACTGAAGAGTTTTCGACCGTTTGGTAAGCTTTTCTTTTTGTACGTGCTGCTCTGCATAGCGATTGGTTTCACGAACCATAAGATGAATGATCTCATCAGTGATAAAATGCCGATAACAATCGATAGGATTGATTACATCATCTTCTGAATTTGCCGATACTTCTTCCATCATTCCATAATCCTCCGAAAACTCAGTATCCGACTCTGATTCTATTTCACTCCAAACTTGTGAATCCATATCATCATCGTCACCATCATCTGTAACTTGTTCTTCAGAGCTTGACGATTCGAATTGCATTCTGGAGAAGCCATCATCCAAACTACTCACATCACTTTGTGAGTTGCCACTTTCCTCCGTATCGGTTTCTTCGAATAGCATGTAAATTGTAAATTTTGAGAATATGACTTGAGCTTGTTTTCATTATCTCGATTAGAATGCTTTCGGTATTTATATATGCATGCATAGATAAGTCAAAAAAAATCCCATGTCTCACAGAAGAAAAAAAGATGGGAAAAAACCAACCTGGTAAATTTCATTGGAAAAATCCATATTCGTCACTGGATACTTCCCATATATATCGAAAATATCCGTGAATATATTTATCGAGGACGAACATGCATGAAAATTTGTATACTGAACTCATTTTCCTCGAAAAACCGAATCGCCGTGAAAGGGTTAATTATATTATATACAAGAGAACGTAGTCACTTTGAATCACACTGATCTTCGATCATTGTAATAGTTGATGACAGTGATACATAATAAAAAGTATTCTTTTTGTAGTTTAAAAAAAATAATATCTTTGGATGGAAAAGATATTTATCTAGATGTTTCTAGCTATTTTCATACCTCATCAGGATGTAAATATGAATAATAGATGAAAATGGAAAGAGAGTAGAACAGTTGGAAGAGTTCAATCGCTAAAAAAATATATATTGATATAATATTGTTTGTAATAATAATCTTGATGCATTAGAATTTATCTATTTTAATTAGTCATCGAATGTAATCAAAGAGAGAATAAATAATGGAGAGAACACATTTAGAATGATACCTTTGAGTTTTTTACAAATATCAAATGTTGAGTTCAACTCCTTATGTTCATGTTGGTACCTCATATGTAGCATGAATGAAGTCACTTGTTACAGATTTATATAATGTTTGCATTTCAAATTTGTATTCAATTTAAACATGTCTTTTTCGGATTCTACACATTTTAGATTTATAAGTCACAGATGAAAACATCATTTAAACTCTCCTTGGTTTACATTGTACTATGCTACATACTATTATTCGAAAATGTCACCGGCTATTGTTCTCCAGGAACATATCTAGTGAATAACAAGTGTGTACCATGTTCTACTGGACATTATTGTCCTCAATCTGGATCGAGTGATATTGTATCATGTCCTGCAGGAACGTATCAACCAAATGAAGGTGCCATCTCGTCTCAAGCTTGTTTGCAATGTCGTGTTGGCACGTACAGTGCAGTGTTCGGACAAGCTAATTGCTTAGATTGTCCTGCTGGTAAATACTGCCCTCGAACTGGAGCGACCAATTATGAATCATGTCCAGCAGGAACATATCAACCAGACAAGGCTGCTGTCTCAGCTCAAGCTTGTAAGGCATGTCCTATTGGCTCTTACATGTCAAGTACTGGATCAGCAAGCTGTTGGAAATGTCCTCATGGTACGTACTGTGATTCGACTGGAGCAACTACATACAAAGAGTGTCCACCAGGAACCTATCAGCCAAATGAAGGTGCCGTCTCTATTGACGCTTGTAAAAGATGTCCTGCTGGCACATTGCATCCATTGTCTGGTGGATATGAATGCTATCCATGTCCTGATGGTTATATATGTGAGGACCCCGCTAAAGAGCCAGTGCGTTTATCAAATACAACTTCCTCAGCTAATGTATCATCGACTTCAACTACATCAACTAAAGCTTCATTAACATCAATTTTAATGACATCATCTTTATTAAACGCAACTACATCAACCGTAACTTTATTATCACTATCTTTACTGACTACATCTCAATCGATGTCACCTTTGTCGAATGTAACTTTATCGACTACACCTCAATCGACACCGATTTTATCAATTCCAATTTCATGGTTTCCTGTTTTTTCGTTTGATGCTAAATCGATTGAAGTTTCATCGAGTGGAACTTCATTCACTGTAGCACGACATACATTAATCTTAATACTAATATTGAGTACAATATTGAATATTAGATATTAATTAAGTATCGATAATATTGACGTTACGTGATAATAAAGCATTTCTATTGGTAATGACATATTGATCTTAACTAATATTTATTCAGTTCACTCCAAAACTCTATCTTAATATTAGCTGAAATAGTGGCAGATCTTTTCTTATGAACATTTCGTCACACGAAAAAACTGTCGAATGAGAAAATCTCTGAAAGAATAAGTGTTAAACTGAAAAGAAGATTGACATATCTATAAAATTACATAGATTTTTCTACAGATACATTTGAAATTATAAAGATCACAAAATTATTAAATTTCTTTCATACAATTTCAAAGACTTTATCGCACTTTTTTTTAGCTCTATATCCAATGTTCTTTTGAGACTAGACTATTTTCTTATTTTTTTTTTCATAACTTTTTACAAAATAAATTATTTACGTACAAATATGTAACAATTTGATCTAGAAACGATGCATATCTGTTAAGTTAGTTTTATTTTTGAAAACTAGATTGTCGAGTAGAAGACGTATATTTTGACAGAATCGCTGATCTAATGTTGCAGTGGGAAGAATTGGAGAGCTTTGAAGAGAGCTTTGAAATTAGCAACAAAAATGCTTATTTTGATCGAAGAGAAGACATTCGACTCTTAAATGATTGTTTCCAAAACTATAAAGAACTCCACTTGTGAAGACAGTCATTTTAGTTGTCAACAAAAAAAATGGTAATATCTGTAGAAATTATGCTTATACGTATCGGACAGATGGTTCTAATTTTTAGTTGTATACATAGTTTTATGAGGAATAATATTCAATCAATTGTTTATCTTTTTTACTTTCTTATTCTCTTCTGTCCGATGCATTTTTCCCTTTCCTAGTAAGAAATTACTTCTATTTGTTTAGTAATTTGAAAACCATGCTGAGCTTCATATCATTTGACACAGTTTGTTACTCTACAAAGTGCAGTTTGATGAAATGATAGATCACATATATATATATGTGTTTATCCAAAGAGTTAGATTCTATAAAAGATTAATTTTGTATGGTAACTTACTTTTTACTTTCTATATAAAAGTTTTGTTCTGATCTACCATCTTTAAGACTTACTCTCTTCCTGGATATATGATACAATCTCTGATATTAAGACGAACTTAACATTTATAGTAGTCAATTCCATTTATTTCAACAAAAAAACAAAAATGATCAAAACTTTTTTACAATTATCTATTCTCAATATTTTATTGTCGAATTGAAACTTCTATACCATCACGAATATTTTTCTCATATTCAAGAGTCGATTCATAAAATGTTGATGTATAATGTGGATTATTTCGAACATAATCTACATAATCAGGTGTACCAGGATAGATAATATTATCAGCAACAATCATTGTACCACGTTTGATTAAACCAAGTTTTTCAAGAAGTTTGAAATCACGTACATAAGCTTCTTTATGATGATCAATAAAGATAAAATCAAATGAATCAATATTGAATTGTTTACTCAAACGAGGAATCGCTCGATCAGTTTGATCAATGACAATTTGTATGCGATTTGCAACACCGGCATATTCATGAATACGTCGAGCAGTAGCTGCCGATTCAGGATTTGCTTCGATAGTAACAATTAATGTATCTTCAGGTAATTGAGAAGCCATACGCAATGAACTATAGCCAAGAAAAGTACCTTTTTTGAGAAAAACAAATAACAGAAATTATGAAGATATGTTTTAATGAAAATATACCGAGTTCAAGAACTGTTTTTGGTTGTCTAGATCGTAGAACTGTATCAAGAATTTTGCCTTTTGTATCACCAATATTCATGAGTGCTTGTTGCGTCCAACCGTACTCATCAATAGTATTAATAACACTATTGGCATCACCTGGATGACTTTTTTCAAGAATATAATTCAATAATCTTTTACGAAAATCACTAGACATTTTAAGAAATATGAATGACTTGTTCTTGCAATTGTTTCAAAAAAAAAATACGTTGCATTTTATACCATATCATTGTAATCATAACGTCATCATCTTTTTCTTTTTCTGTCCTTTTATTCGATAAGAATTCTTATTCACACCATCATTATGTCCTTGACTGAATCATGTTTAGTTTTTTGTTTGATTTGACACATGAGAACAGAACAATATTATCGCCTACTTAATGAATCATTGCGCAGCAAGGTATCGGTTGATTGGTGAAGAAAGAAAAAATTATATTGAAAGAAAAGATGGCGCAACTAAAGAGGGAGGAATTTGTCTCGAATTATCATTTTGATATTGGTTTTAAATATTCTTTATTTTTCAAAGAAATGAATCAAATTTTTTTCAGTTTAAAAGAAATTGATCGGAAGTATTCTTTGAATTTGAGAGCGATCTCATTTACTAAAAATTTTTCCTAGCATGACTGCCTACGAAATTGAAAAATATTCATAAACATTTTATCTAGAAAGAAATAATGCTTAATTAAAAAGCTTTTAAAAATTAATAGCAGTGTTTGTTATTTAACAGATAGTTTCGAGATTATCTATAAAAAGAAACTAAAAGTTTCAGAAGTATTACTTTTCAGTAAATCTTCATCTTCTATAGAATGACAAGACTTATAACCGAGACTTTTTTACCATTACTTTTGTTCGTAATAGAAATACTCTGAATCAATCCGCTAAGTTATGTTAAGAGTAGTTGAGGGTGAAAAAGTACATCAAACTGCGTTAAATAGCGTTTTTAAAAGTTTATGAAATTGAATTTTTCTATAGAAAATTTTTTAACAATATATTCTAGCAGTCTATGAAATTCTTTATATGAATAACTGATCTAATGTAATTTTTTGTTTGGATTACTTCCCAATATAATATTCATTTTATTTTCAAATTGAGTTGAACTGATAAAAACTGCTACATACAACCTAGCTGTATTTCTTTGCAATGTATTCACAAATAATTAATATTTATTAAAATTCTTAAATGATCAGTAAAAGTGTGTTGATAAAATGAGAAGGTTTAATGAATTGAAGTTTATTAAACAATGAAAACAAAGTCTTAACGAAAATAATGTTTTTAATTTTGATTATAGAAATTAAGTATTAAAACATATTTTTTTTGACATAAACAATCATTTTTTTGGCACAAATGATTGCTTACTTTTTTACTAAAATTTACGAATAAGTATACGATTTATTAATAGTTTAGAATTAATGAGCGAATTTGAACATAAAATTTTGATTAATAAAACTCAAATTTTATGAATAATATAATTCACATTTTTATACGTACAAATAACTCGAATATAATTATAAAAAATTCGTATTGTTGTCTAATCTTATTGGGTGCTATTTGCATTTATAAAAGCGAAAGAAAGTAAAATGAAAACGATTTGCATGTTTATCTTTTTAATATAGCGTTTTATGTTATTGTATCCGCACATATATTCTATTAGTCTAGGGCTAAGTAAAGTCGCTTGACGATGAACGTTACTTGTTATAGTATATTCAAATTCTGATATTTTTTACCCGTTGAAAGCATTTTATAAGAAAAAAATTTAGTAAAGAACTCAAACAAATACAATAGATATATAGAAATATTCATTCAATAGAATATATCTTTTGTTTGTAATCGTATCAAGTTTGATATTATTATTATTATTATTAGAAGAAATTTAAAAGACAATTATTTATTCATATAATTCATTATTGACAAAAAAACAATAGTTAAAATTTCCGTAATTGCATTACCATCTTCAATAGTAACCATATCCATATCCACCACCAAAACCTCCAACTCCAGGATATCCACCATAAATTTGTCCAAATGTTGGATTTGGATTTCCACCCCACGCATTATCAAGATATTCACCAAGAGGACCTATATTAAAACAATATGTATTTTATCTCTATCATATTAAATATTCTTACTGTTTAATCCTCCAGGAATATTTCTTTGAATCCACATATCTGATGCTAATTCTCTAGCATAAGCTCCACCGTAACCGTAACCGAGACCGTACATATTTAATGTATTAATAGATGAATAGAATGTTGAAGAATATTTTTTGTTTGATTAGTGAATGAAAATTGCTTTGATTTATCACTGTTTATATACGATTTTTTTTCAAACGAAAATTAGTAAACGAAAAAGAAAAAATTTCTGAATCATATCTAATAATAGCTTATTAAACAAACGCAAATGTATAATACCCATTTATTATAATTACGTCTCATGATTTATAGGATTTTTACATATCTATTCACATATGTCCTTATTATAATCTTACTCATAATCTAAAATAAGATTATTTTATTCTACTAAATAATATTTATTGTCCTTTTCATTACGTCAAAATATCTCATACATAGAGAATATCTACATCATGATATTATATAACGATCATGCATTCATTTACGTCAAGGTAAATAACGCTTTTGTTTTGTTTTCATTAACTTGTTGATACTACTTGACAAGAAAAAAAAAAAGAAAAGAACATCCTTCATAAAAACGTGGGTGAATTAAACATCAATCATCAAGATAAAAAAAATCGTTATAGTACCTAAACATAAATAATTTTGATAAATATATTTTAATAATATTTAAATTAAAGTTAAAAGATAGATTTTGTTATTTCAAGAGAAAAGAAATTATGTAAGTAATCGATACAAATAATTTTCAAGTATATATCATAAATATCTATTGTCATTTTATTGAAACACTTCAAAATATGTGCAAAGAAATTTGAGATTTAATGAAATAGTATGACTCGATTGGTGCGAAGATGAGAGTTTAATTGTAATACTAATCAAACAATGGAAGAGATAATGAAGTTTTGTTCTGATCGACGGTTTCAAGACTTGATCATATTCGAATCTAGACTTGCGTAGGTAGCTGAAAATGTATTTCAGTACAGAAATTGGAACATTTTACAGATTTACTTATCTATTGGAATGAAGAAGAGTCAAAAAATAAAATGATAAGAAAGTCCACTATTTATATTGTTGTGATGCCGAGTAATATCTTTTATTTGATTTTCACAAAATGTTATATAAAACAGATATATCTTATATTTGTCTGCTCAAAAGGCAAAGGATCTGCAGTCGATCCAGCGACATGTGAAAGCCAGAAAAACGCACCAATTTGCAAAAAAAAATTGAAATTTTGGAATTTTTCAGTAAAATATGCGGAATTGTGTATGAAATCTAAAATAGTGAGATATTCTCTAAATCATGTATATCAACACAAAAGAAGTGTATTTATAAAAGCTAATACTAAATTGATTCTGCATTGACATACGAAGTTTTCGTACTTTATATTCTACATGCTGCTTCTTGCAAGAATTTTGTTTTTCTATCGAAGCGTATTTATCATTAGTGTTGAATGACATACAAAAATGGCTTTTTTTATGAATATTTTACTACTGTTATAAACTCATTATTAACAATAGTTTAATGCTAAAAACATTTATTATAACTAATAATTAAACAAAAAGCAATTCGTGATGGTTTTTAAATAACTTTATATCGATAGAAGATAGAGAGCTTTGGTCTTTGCTACGACTTTTCATCTTCGGTAACCCGCCGAAATTGTGTTTCCCTCTCTTTCTATGCTTTTAATCGTCTCACAGTATTATCATATCACACACCATCGAGTATAAATGTGTGGACCATGCACTGCATCATGTTGATATACCCTGATAAGACGTACATAGTGTTACACATAATTGAGCGAGAGTTCTTTCTCAATAATTATATACAGATAATGACATGCATAATTGTTATTATATTGCTGTTTCTTCTGCCTATCTTTTAATTTTCTTTGCGTCGTCGATTAGCTCTTTCATCTATTAGTCTCTTTTGTTTTCTTTTGTGTTCTGGCAATAGCAAATTTAATGTTATGGGATCCAAATAGCATTGAACGACAAGTATTAGCTACAAATGATTCATCATCGGAATCAGATAGTGATGATAATGATATTAATTCACGAAAAAGAAGAAGAAAAACTGTCTCGAATAATTCAAATATGGTTCGTTTTGATAGTTTATAACATTGGTAAGAAATTCAACAGAATTTACGTCTACAATGCAAAAATGAAGGTTGTTCAATGAAGACAATTACGTATTGTTCTAAATGTTAAATCCATTTATGTCTTAATCCTCGGTGTAATTATTTTAAAAACATTTCTTTTTACAACAAATGATTTATAGTAGTAAAAGACTTACAGCTTTATATAGATAAATAATGATAAAATTTCAAAATTTGTATCTCCAGAATAAAATGATTTCGCTTGAATTTAACGATAAGAATGTTGTATTGAGCACTTATATGACCTATTTCAATAGTCGATTTGACTCCAGCTCTCCTGGATTGATGGTAGGGGGTAAAGGGTTAAAAAATCAAAAAAACTTCAAAACATCTCATTTCAGATGTTTCATCCTTGAATTGTTCTCTGGAAAAAAAGTTTTATATAGTAAACTCTGTGACGCGTTCACATGCATCCTATATCATACACTAGTCAACGATCTTTCTGTTTTCTTTCCAGGTTCTTGAAAAAGATTCTACGCAGCTTCTCAAGATGAACAGCAGATGATGTTGTCTTTGTATGATCATATATAAAAAGTGATGTCTGAACGTTATTTAGTCAGTATTAATTCAATAACTAGTGCAATTTCACTTCGAATATGTACTTTTTCTAGAACGTTCAACTTTTTATCAAATAACATTCCAATCAGATGAAGGTAAAATGTTCTCATTCATAATAGGGAAAATAATGGATTCTATGATAGGTTTTTTTAGATTTTTTAAAATAAATCACGCTTATTGAATACATTTTAGTAATTTATTAATCAATCTTTGTATTTACTTTATTTTTTTAGATATTCTTTCATTATGAACAAAAAGATTTTATTAATCGACGGTAGAAGTCATAGATGCATACGTCAATCATAAAATTGAAAAAAAAGAAGTATTTTTTTATAATAGAAATTTAATATTTCTCGATGTATATTTGCGTTTTGGTAAGTTAATTTTTGGACGTAATGATTTACTATTTAGTTGGATAAAGCCAATTTTTCAAATCATTTTGTTGAGCTAAATATTCCAAAATATATGCTGCTGCTTTTACCAATTTTTCAAAAGCAAACATATTGATATTCTGAATAGTATCACAAGCTTGATGATAACATGAATCATGAGAAGCATTAGCAATACCACCCATTCCTTGACCAAGAATCCGTTCATAACGATCATGTTCTTCTTGTGTTTTTATCTCATCAGCACCCGAAACCAAACCGCCACAGGCAATTCCTTCTGCTAAAAATGGTTCATAATCACTTTGACCATCTAGTGCACTATAATCCCATGGTAAATTTTGTCTAATAAACCAATCACGATATGCATCTGTAATTTTGATACTACCTGGAAGTGCCTCAACTGGAATATCATTACTTACTGTATGAGCTTCATGGATTCCAAAAAAATAATTAGGTGAAGCAAGCATATCATAATTAAGATTTACTAAATAATCACTTAGACGTTCACCAACAACAGTAGAATTTTTTGCTTGATTAACAAAAAATCGTGAACCTCTAAGATTAATTTCTTCAGCACCCCACCAACAAAATCGAACACGATATTTATATTTATCATAAGTAGATGTTTGAAAAAGTCGAGCTAGACCTATAGCTAATTCAAGATTGGCTGCAATACCACTGCCTGAAATATAAAAGAAATAAGTAAAATATTCAATATTATAATTTACCATTATCATTAATGCCTGGTCCATGTGGTACACTATCACTATGACTACCAATAACAATCGTCTGAGTAACATCACCTGTAGGCGTATCTGCACATATATTTCCAATAGGTGCTAAGGGTAGGTTCTGTAGATTAATAATAAGTCGAACACTGACATTTGTTGATGAACTTTGAGCTACATCAGCGAGTTTTTGACCAACAGGAAATGAAAGAAATAGAACAGGTACATTGTTATCTGGGTTAAGATCAAAAGAAAAAGGTAATATATGATCAGGAGTTTCACCATCATTGTAGAACAAAACACCGACCGCATTGTATTTAGCAGCAAGAATACTTTTGTCAACAAAAGCGCAAATACCTCTTTTGACTAATGCTACTTTTCCAACTGGTGATGGAATAGCCGTTTTCCAGTCATCATCTGAACATCCGACATTAGGAATAACAGTAACTTCGATAAAATCTGTAAAATTTGCCATTGTTGAATATCCAATATGATAAAAATCAGCAATTGAAAAATTAGTTGAATATGTGTAATTATGTATGGTACCATTAATTGACGAGACAAGGATTGGATTACTCGCTAAAGCAAATTGTCGAACATAAAAGAAGGTTTTAGATATATTATAGTTGGTATTCTCAGCAAGAGTGTTATAGATGTAATCAACTGTTTGATTAAAACCAGTTGTAGTAACTGCTCGATTTCCATTGCTATTATTAGCGATGCGTTGGAATTCATTCAAATGTTTCATTAGAACTTCAATATGAATAGAGTCAACTAGACTGGAGTTAAGTGAATTTATTGTAGTATTACTTTCGCTTGATGTAGTAGTTGTGCTAGTATTCAGAGGATCTAAAATCAGATAAATAGAGAATAAAATTCATTATAGTATTCTAAATTGTTTTCATACTTATTATAGTTGAACATATTTGAGCAGTTAGACAACTAACAACATAAGGTCCTGTCAGAGTTGTAGGTAATATCACTGGTAGACCAACATTTTTACCATTTATTGGATTATAGAACTGAATAAATATTGTTGTTGTACTAATAAATGATCCACTATTCTCAATAGTAAGACTACTACCAATAGCCATGAAAATAATTTGTGGAATATTTTGAATAAATTGAAATGTTCCAAAAGAATGTACAATAATTGATATTGGATAATTAAATGTAAAATTCTTATTAATTTGACCAAATATCAATTTGCCAAAGATTTCTATTCTTGTTACATTTATTTCAAATGAAGAAAATGGGTGAGTAACTGTGATACCTTGTGGAATAATAATAATACAATTACCATATGGAATAACTCCTCTACTCCATATTTCTGGTACATTTGATAAACCAGATTGAATAGCAGTAAATGTATTTGAACCTATTCCAGTATCATTAAAACCAATTGATGCTTTACATTAATGTGAATAAAAAATGAATATGTATTTAATAAATAAATATTCCCAGGTCGCAGAATATGGGCCGAAATTTTTTCCGAACTAACAATAGGAATTTCAAGCTCTGTGTTGAGTCATACGATCTTTTGATTAATTAATCGATCTCTTGTAAAAAATAGTGTTTTTTTTTTTAGTAATTCCTTACAGCTCATTATCATATTAAAATTTGATCAAAATTCTGCGACTTAAATCGATTAGAATCTTCTTTTAATTAGAAAGTTATAAAAACAATCCATTTTTCAACAGAATATGATAAGGAAATTTATATCAATTACTTCACTACAACAGCACGATATTTTTTCAGCTATTTTTTTGACCTGCCGCGCAATGATCCACCAGAAAACTTATAAAAAGCATCGCCTACATTTCAGCACAACTAATGAGACAAATTATGAAAAATACTTTACGTGGGATTTTTTTAATCGTTTTGAATCTCTTTTAAACTTAGCCAAAACGCGAACTTTGCGGGTAGATTATTTTGTATATATAAAATTGAGATGTCTCATTGAGGTTTTAGGTCGACTACTTACTGAGCGTTCTGTTTTGAACATTTCGGTCTATATCCTGGAGTGAGTTTTAAATATTGAGAATGCACATTTCTATACATTTTCGGTATGATATATATTTCAGAGAAGGTTTGGTTTCCTAAGCGTCACGCTTAATTTTTCCCTCGATTATATGCAATTTCCAAAGTAGTTTGATTAATTTAGCCATTGAGATACTATGCCTGGTTACTAGAGTTCCGAAATGAATAGGCTCACTGAAACGTTTAATTCTTATGAAGGTTATGATTATTATGCAATAGTTTATAATTAGACTCTTACTTCGTTTAGAAGATATAGTTACGAGTCATTAGAATATATCATTGAGAAGTCTTAATGGAACTTTTCCTTTCCATTGGATTCATGATTCTTATGGATTAGATATGGAGACTTTCTCCAAATGGTTTTTGTCATTGTGGAGGATTCATTATATTGAGAAAGTCTTTTGAATGTTGATACGGGAAGTGATAAGTTTTCCTCTTTTTTTTCTGAATTTTCATGAGGTAATTCGGAGACCGGAATCTTCAACCTGGGATTTGCTTACTTACTTGTTACGATACTATCAAATATAAGATTAACTATAACATTTGTTATGATATTATTAGATTTAATAGAAATAATAACATTTGTAATATTGCCAGTTTGTCGTATTCGTTGTTGAACTGTAGCTATAGCATTATTTTGACACGTTTGATCTATACATGTCGATGAAAATATAGTTCTAACTGTAAAAAGAAATTTTCTTATTAGAGTTCGTTTTTGACGTCTATTAACTCTAAATACAAGATAAAAAACACATAAACATCAATAATAAATAGTTTAGTGAGTTACATACACATTTCGTCTTCTTCTTGTAAATTCAGGTTGAGTTTGGCCAGCTATAACTTCTGCATTAGTACTTACACCCATTTGAGAACTAATCTAGAAAAAGAAGAAGAAAAAATCTATGTTGAAAATAATCTTAAATAATTGTTAATTAAACCTGAGCAAGATTTTCAACATTACCAATTAAACTATTATCAATTGGATCTGGATAGACTATATATCGAGCATAAAATATTTTCGATAATTGTGTTGTTGAAGTTGTTGCAATTGTTTGAGTTATTTGAGTAACTTAAAAAAAAACAAAGAAGAATATTATCCTATAGGAAAAACCAACAAATTATACTTCCAGCATCGTTCTCACTTACCACCGTTTGCATTGACCGTTCTCGGAGATAGAATGTACAGTGGTATCAAAGCCAAAACAATTGTTGCAGCAATGAGAAAACCTACTAGGCCTAAGCAGCAAATCGCTGCCAATGGTAACCTATATTATAATAGACAAACTTTTTCAGTTCAAGAACTTTTATCTCATTCGTCACATAACAAGAAAAAATTCATATGTATATCAGTCATCTATATTATGTCTTACATTCAGAAACGTTTATCTTATGTCAATTATCTACAATATTAAAGTCGAATCAAGGAGAAAGAGGCGAAACGACTGCACTATTTCTCTTTAAGTCCAACCCTACAAAGGGGTCTCTAGTGTAACTCTAACAAAGAAGAATATTTCATCATAATAAAATGAAATGAAGAATAAATATTATACCTTGTTCTTGCTTGAGACGAAGCAACCGTATACATTATTTAACTTCTTGTTTATATTGATGATACTAAGTTTTGTTCCACACGTAAGATTTGAATCGACTGGATTTCTATTTATGTTCTTCTCTTAATTTATGTATAAGAGAGATTATCGATTATTACCAACATCCAATCATTCATCCGTAAATAATGTGATTGAAAAAAAATTACAATATTTTTTGACTCTGATTAGTCATACTATATAGTAATGGCCATCTCTTTCTCTTTCTCTTTATTTTTGTTTCATGCGTAAATAATATGAATCATCATCATCATAACGGACTCATTTAAAGCTCATTAATTAATCACTAAGTTTGATGTAGGCAAACTATGTAAATATAGAATAAAAACACTTTTTACGAACTATTTTTTTGATTTTTTGACTATGAAAAACTGAGAAAAACAATATTATTCAAGATGAAAACATAGTATCCAGACTTTGAGAGTATAAAAACTGTATTTTATTCTTTTCAATATTTCTAATGGAACTATCAAAATCAAATTTACACACTTAATTATATGGAACTTTTTTATTTTCTCTTTATAAGAAACAAAAAAAAAAAACATCGTCATTACACAATAATTACTATAGTTGTGAAATGTCTTAGTATTAATGAAAAAAAATCTTATATTTATATTTTCATGAATTTCTTTGAATTGAAAAGTATCTAAACTCAAAATAGTTCTTGAGAAAAAAATTTCAATTCATTACACTCATATAATTATCATTGATTGTTTTATTTATTTAATAAATAAAAGAAGATATTTTATGTCGAGATGATTAGTTTTTTTAATGTTTATATAAAATCTATATTCTAATTGAAACTGATAGAAAAAAAAAATGCTATATAATAAGTAAGATTATTTTCGTAAAAATTCGATGTGATCATTATGTACGATTGCAACGTGATGATTTACTGTATTGATAAGGACAAAATTATCAATGCAATTAATCTAGGTGTGTAAGAAGCGTTTTTTGCATTGGATATTCACTAGATACATGGTTAGCAAATAGATGCAGTCGAGTGTATCAATAAATAATCGAATAAAATATTTTTTTTTTATATCAAATTTTCGTTGTATTTTTTTTGCTCATTTATGTGAAAAGAAATTATTGAACAGATATATTTCATGTAAATAAATATTATGCAGAGAAAGAGGAACCAGAGTGATATTAATACAATTCTAATTGTATTTTATCAACAACTGATTGATAGAAAATTATAAGACAATGTTTTTTGAAGTATAGTTGAGATAAATGGTGTTTTATTTGAATCATATATTTTTATTGATAATCAAAGTTGCGTTCAAATCAAATATTGATAATAATCTAGCCTAGAGAGACAATAAAGGGTTAAAACTTCGTTTAAACGCATGTAAACTAGTTTACATTTGACTTTTTCACATTTTTTTTTTCAGTAATTTCATCCATTATATCAAAAAGAAACAAAAACCATATTATTATTATATTGTTAATGAGTAGTATATGTCTTTACTTAGTAATTATTGATCGATAATAGTTTGTACTACTCATGTGTCACCAGTGGTTGATATATAGTCAGTTTAACTATTCCGCGGTGTCTATCTATAAACAAATATATTTAACTAACATAACATTAAATTAAGAATAATCGATCTGATTATTTTCTAGAGAGTAGTAAGTATTATCGTTTGATGTTTATTATTGACAAACAATTCAAGATTAGAACCAATATTTTTGACTTATATTCATTAAAAGATTCGATGCAATATTTATCATTATTGAGCGGGAATTTTAAACGATCAAAACAGGTTTATTGTTAATGGGAAAAAGTTAAACTTAATAGAATAATAACAATCTTACTGAAAATATTTCTCGTACCCAATTTACATGCATGGACTTGTGATATTACTAATGTGTTATGTTAATAATATCTCATTGTTATTGAAAATTGACAAGAGAAATATCGTCCGGTTCTAGTATTTGATCAGAATAAAAAACAAGTTTGTCTTCTATTTCTTGCAGAAGTACTATGATAAACTGGTTTGCTTAACAAAGAAAAAAGATATGCAATACATATCATATTGAGCAATCTAAATAATTAGACTATTTTCGGTTGACAATACATTGATTTATTCGTCGATCATTGCATAACATTAGCTAATATAAATTCAGTTTAGTCAGAAAGTACTATGTGAGGATGTATTCATTATTGTGATTAAAGAGAACTTATTCCTATCAACTTACTCAGTATCGTTTTATTTACTATACATTTAAGAAAATTAACTCTACCGCGATTGTATTTTGTGAATTACAATAAAGAATAGATGGATATAATAACCCATTGGGCACGATGGGATCCATCGGTGGCTTCCACTATATTTCAACAAGAAACTTAATAGAAAAACGCTTCCTTTTCTTTTATTCTTAGGCGGAAGATTACACATAATGTGCGATCTGCCTTGCCCTCGGTATTTTGAAAATCATTTGTTACAATCAGAACAGAAAGTTTTTATTCTCTTTGTTGTCTCTTGTTTTAGATCCTTTCTTTTCTTCGAGCTTATGATCAGCTAGTTTGCGCTTCAAACGACTGGTTGATTGTTATCTCAGATTAGGTTTCAGTTTCTCGAATGGCATACCAAGAAGAAATGATCGTTCACGACTTTCACGAAACTGCAGGATGGTCACTTTGCTTGATATGTAGTTTTCCTTGTATATCAAATAGCTATTTACTAGTACCGTCCCAAAAACTAATTCAAATGCTGCCTTTCGGTACCACTTTGTCGACCACCTGAGGCACGTGTAATATGATGGTATTTGATCAGATAAATCAGTACCTTGTCTTCCTTCGTTGTAATCTAATGCAACTTGGGGCTTCATGATGCGTTCATTTTGAAAATTTGTTTTCCCACTGTCTACCACACTTGCTGAATGCGATGGTCTTGTAGATATTATCAAGACATCCTGTTTATCTTTCCACATGATCAATTTTATTCCGTCTTTATTCTGAAGCCCGTGAACTTCACCATGGCTGAGTTTTTTCTGCAGAATGTCGCTTCCAGAACCAATACGATTACTTTTTAATGTTTCAATAAGATATGCATCATGTCCCAACAAATATTTCCAATAAGTTCATTACTACTGCTTGAGCGTGCCCAACATTAGCCACAAAATCCTGCTCACCAGTATAGATTATATAAATCTAAATGTATCCACTGGTAGCGGCCAATTTGTATGTCTTGACATCGTATTTTTGCGCTTAACCAGGCATATATTTTCTGAATAAAAGCCTGTCTCGCCATGGCATTTCGAGTGATCTCCGAAGCATACAGTTGACTACTGCTCCAGTAATGCTTCAGTTTTGGCATTTGTACGAATCCTATTTCAATAATGATTCCAAAGAACTTGAGCATCTCTGCATTAGTGGTTGGTTTCCATTGATGGCATATTGACCATCTACTAGTCTCATGGTTTTGCAAGTACTGCTGCGTGTATCGATTAGTTTCACGGACCATGAGATCGATAATTTCGTCCGTAATGAAATGCTGATAGGAATCGATAGGGTTGATTGTATTAGTTTCTGAAATAGAACTAACCTCTTCGATGAGTTCATGATCATCCAAGAATTCTTCATCGGTTTCTAATTCTACTCCGTTCCAAGCCTGTGAGTCTATATCATCATCAATAATGTCTTCATCAGAACTTCCAATTTCAAGCTGCATTCCATCAAAATGGTTGCCCAAAGAACTCGCTTCACTGAATGAGCTCTAACGCTAGCTTCTGCATCGTTTGGTTGAAATGACATGTGAATTATTTTAAAATTTTGATCACTTTAATACACAAAACGATAGAGAGACAAGAATGAGGAAGAAAAAGATGGAAATTTCCTTCTCTTATCTCACGAGCACTATCTATAACAGGAAAAAGAACGCAGTAACTTGAAATGATTCATTATGTGGTGATACATAGAAGAATGTGATAAGTAATCGGTAAGAGATAATCGAGTGATTATAAGGTACATTTAGTAAAAGCTAACTGTCCATGAAAATAAACATCTCGAAAATATTTTCTAAGAAAACTGAATCGAGTCGAATGTATTAAATTCTTGATAGATTTCTATTTCAAACAATCATTTTTGTTTTTTTTCATCTAGCAATGAGTTTAAATTGATAAAGTAATGTTAAAGTTTTGATTATGTATAATGTACTTATCGAAATATGAATAAGTCAATAAAAGTCTGAATTCTGCTTTCTTCTAGAGATTATAGTTTTTGTCGAATAGACTCGATTTCTGCTTGACGTCTTTTTATCCATGGATGATTAGGACTCATTGTAATAAGATCAATATTCAAAGCATTGACCAAATTCGTATACGCTTCTTGATATTTATGTTGACCATATAATGAACGTGTTATTGAAGCATATGTATCTGCTAATCGTGGATGATCATGATAAAGCATATCTAATTGAAGTGATAGTAAATGTTGGTATATTTCCAATGACGCTACATAATTTTGTTGCTTTTCATAGACATAACCGATATTAGCAAGAACTATATCATAATATTCATGATCATCCGGAATAATAGATAATATTTTCTCATACATTCGAATAGCCTCAGCGTATTGTTCTTGCAATTCGTAAGCAAGACCGATTTTTTCATAGGTTTGTCCTAATATTTCAACATTAGGTTTGAAATGTGAATATTCTTCTAATGTTTTTTCAATATACATCTTTGATGTTGACCAATCATTCTGTTTAGCATATAGAGCAGCTATACTAGAATAAATTTGTATAGCTAATGAGCCAACAGGTAGAAATAATTGTAAACTTTTTTCGTACATTTTCAATGCTTTTGTATCATTTTCCTGTTGTTCATAGATGTGACCTATTCGTTGACAATAATCAGCTAAATTTTCTCTATTTAGTAGATTTGTTTTCTCTTCATTTTCTAAATCATTTTTCAACTCAATTAATTCTTCATTATTTTCATTGTTCATATCTTGAATATGTTTTTGAATCGTTAAACATGTTGCTCGTTGTATAGTAGATGAAATTGTATCTCTCATATAATTCAATTGTCGTTTTTGTTTTATATCAATAAATATTTCATAATATGTATTTGCTGTTTTAAAATCACCTTGTTCTTCAAAAATTAATCCAATTTCATTAATTACTAAACCTAAATTTTGTATATCATCACAAAAAGCTGATTCACATAATAAAATATCCATATATTGTTTTGCTTTTTTATAATTACCCATTAAACGTAATAATTTAATTAAACTAAATAAATCATCATACGATCGAATTTTATTCCAAATATTATTATCTAATATTTCTAATTCTCGATCATTTTCTTTATTAATTAATTGAAGATGTATATTCCAAATATCATTATTATTTTTCTCAATTGAATAAATACGAAATATACTACCCATAGATATGAGAACTTCACATTCAGTTTGAAAATAACTCAAATGTTCAATACAAGCAAATGGACATTGTTGATTGACAATATTTGAATCAAGTTCAATTTCGAATAGAATAGCTTGCATACCTGATCGATCTTTATTAGTTAATGCAAAAGCTTCAGCTATATTACGATCTGTACTTGTTGAAAGAAAATTATTTATTGTTAATAGACCATTTAAATTAGATTTATGATATTGAAATTCTTCATTTGACATTGCTTGACCACGATAAACAATCAATGGCATAGTACTTTTTGATTGAGATAAATACAATTTTTTCAATTGTTTATGTATATCAACAATAAAATAACGCATTTTATATAACATATCAATATCTTGCATTCGTAATGCTTGATTAAGTATTTCAAATATAAAACCACATCGAGTATACCACCAAATTGATTTACCTGTTTGAACAGTATCATTCATAATATTTGTTTGTATTGAAAAATAATCTCGATCTAATTCATCAATTAAAGCAAGTCCATGTTCATTACCTTCGAATTTAATCATAAAATGAAAGATCATATCACGTAATGCTTGTGATGAAATATCCATATCGAGAAATAAATCTCGAATCAATTGTGAATACATAAATGATATATCTTTTTTATTTATTTCATATTTCATTGTAGATGAAAATGAAATTGATGATATTGATACAAGATTATGTAAACATCGATGAGTATCTTTATTTAACTGTTGACAAATTGAATCAATATTATTAAATATACCGGAAATTTTTCGATAGAATTTAGTCCATGTAATAGATTGTATTTCATTTGGAAAATAAATATAAATTGAATCGATTTGATCAATTTGATCGATAAGAGGAAGAATTTGTTGACCTATATAATTAGATAGAATAAGAAAGAATTTATTTGTTTGAAATTCAGTAGTATAATCGATACATGCATCTCGATCGTTGAATAATCGAAAATAATTAACAATAGAACGTAATTTAGTCATTTCATTTTCTTTGATTAATAACATTTGATCATCATTTGTAATAAGCCAAATAACATGAAAATTTTCAATAGATTGTATATCGGTATTAATTTTTCGATTTATTTGTATGGATTCATTTGAATTTATCATTATCTAACAATTACTTGTCAATGTAACATACAATGTAATAAAACATAAAATTTCTACTGCACTAGCACTTGTATTACTCATTTTATATACGTTTCAATTATCTCATGGTACCCAAATATTTACACACCTTTGCTCGTTCTATCAACAGAACGAAAAATACTATTGCAATTAGTTGCAATCAAAACAAATACTGATAGAACATACACGTCACATTGTACAAACATTAAACGATCATGTATTTTTCTTAATTATAAATTATTGCAAGTATTTATTATTTAATGAGATATATTTAGAAGCTATTATTCTAGAAAATTATCGGTTTTGTAATACTATTGGTCTATTCTTTATTAGATTGACAGATATTTTTAACACGTCTGATATCATATAGTGAAAATCAACATGAATGAAAAAAATAGCAGTCACTCATTCACTCACTCACTATGAGTCACTTTTTTCCTTATCTACGAAACACTGGATTCTCTTTTTCTTTCTCCCCATTCAAATAGCAAAATGAAAAACGTGTGTTGCAATGAGTGAGTGTATACTGCTATTTTTCTCATTCCTAATGAATTCATAATGAAATATATTAGTTCAGTTCGTGATTGAATTTGACAAGCTTAGATATACAATATTGCTGATGAATCATCAAATGGAGATACAACAATGACAAAAATCGATCTATCGGTAGCCGTAGTCGACCTGTAACCAGTATCAATTGATACCCCTCCATATTTAAAGAGATTTGCTGATATTGTCAAATCGCACTGATGACTCAGTGACAATAAAGTGATAAATGATAGTTACCATTGTATTCCCAACACAGTTTTCTTTATAAATGTGGCCTATCAATATTCTTTTATCAGTCACAATAATATTAATTTCTTTGTTCTCAATACGGCAGAAATATTCAATTTTTGGGTTGTCTAGTAATTTATTGAATCTCCTATACACTAAAATATGAATATTCGGCAAATATTATAAAGTTGATGCGAATGAATTCTAAAATTTATTTTTTCAAGTCACGACCAATAACGGGATCGAGAGTTTACTTTCCATTATCATCGAAATTATCGTGGTCAAGATTAACAAAAAAATGAGCATCATCAGATTAACAATAGCATACTTTTTCTAGCAGTGGGTAAAGTCTGTTTATTATGTAATATTGATTTCAAACGATACTCGATATTTATTTCGTATATGTATCATTCTTTCAGAGTTTCGATGGGAAAAATAAGTAAAAGTTTTATATGAAACTCTGTTTTCATTCTGTAATCATGACCTTTGTATTCATATTACAGATTTGTTTAATAAGTTATAATTCGAAAAGTTCATTTTGAATTGCGATATTATTTTCTAAGAAACCATTTCAAGAATGTTTCAGTATTTGCATCAGCAATGTCATATTTTTATCACTTCAAAATTTCATATAATATTAACAAGATATCCGTGCTGCATATATCAATTATTTTTTACAAGTTAATTCAGCTATAATAAAAAATGCTTTCGAAATCAATAAAATATTCGCTATAAAATACTTTTTCTTGTGCAGAGAAGCACTGAAAACATTGCAGCTCATCATATTTAAACGTCATGCTATGGACATTTAAACAATATTTTTTATACCACAAAATTCTTTTATTGAATTGAAAAATAACGTCAACAAAAAAATAATGATAGTAGCAACATAAAAAGTACTCTGATTTGCTCACGTCGTACTTCAATACTCACCCCAATCGTATAAATGACCATCTCGATAAAGATAACCATGATCATTAGGACGACGATCATGAATATAAGCGGAAAAAAGAACAACATAATAATAACAATAAAGTGGAAAATCATGAATAAAACCACCAGCATAATAAAGACCACCGGCAGCACCAAGAAGAAAAAGACCACCAAGAATATAAAGACAAGCTTGATACTCAGAAATAGTATTACCACCATAATAAGCACGAAAATCGGCAAGGGCATTAGCGTCAAGAGAAAAATAGGTAAGACCAGAAACAATACCAAAAACGCCAATAAGAGTAATAAGACCAATAACCGGACCCATACCATAATAATCAAGAAAACCAGCGCGAGCAGCAAGATTAACATAAACAGGAGCAAGAACATTAATAAAAAGACGACGAAGACAATTATAAACAGCACCATAAAATGCACGACAAATAGCATCAAAATATGCACAATAAATAGCAAGAGAATGATTATTAATATCAAGAGAAACTTCAATAGCAGCAACATGAGCCAAAAAGCGAATCACACCATAAAGAAAACCACCTATTACAAGTAATTTAAGAAGAGGTTCTCCATAAAAATAAAAACAAATTAGAGTAATCAGACTATAAAGAACAGAACGAAGACGAGCAACTTTGTTTTTTTTTGTCGATTGTTCAGAGTTCTGCATTATTTCATGTTGATCGGCTTCTAAATGAAATTTTATAGGAGAATATGAAATCGGTTCAATAATATTCCCAATGTTTGAGAGTATGACATGCGATTGTCGAACTACTAACTGAATTTGAGTTTGATGTAATATTGATTTCTCTAATACAAGATCTAACATATCTTTTGGTATCTATATTATAATAGAGTAAATTTCAGTTCAGGAACTTTTATCTGATTGGTCACAGAACGGAAAAAAATATATACATATACATATATACATATGCATATGTGAACATGATGACGATGATCATCTGTGTACATTATTCTATTGTCGTATGTTCTTCCCTGCCCCTTCATTTGGTATAGACATCAAGTTTATTCATTCATAATTTAAGCATATATATTTGCATCATTTTAACTATATTTCATTTTATCAATATTCCACTTTCTGACATATTTTATTCTTAATCTCACATACATAAACAATTGAATATTGAAAAACTATTCATCTATATTATGTTATACAAGCATTTTTCTTCAGGAATTTCCATATGATTGGTTACAACACTCAAAAAGTATACATATATGTATATACGTCGTATATGCCTATTCATTATGTATATATATATATCAGTCATCTACAATATATTTCATACTTGCGAGCCATTTTTCTTACGCAAATTAGCCCTTTCATGGTTGGTGGTACAAATATGTACCATTTGTTTTTGATGTTGTAGAATTATGATGAACTAGGATCAATGAAACTAGTAAAAAGAACAATGATATTATGTAGATAAAACTAGTTCATGGTTATCCGAGATTAAGTAGTACAGTTTATCTATTTCTTCAAAAGCGAGTTTTGAAGCAGGTGATCATTGACTCTCATCTCCGAAAGAACGTTGGCCATCCAAGATTCACTGCTAAAGGCGTTAAATTCATTTTTCCTATGATATTAGAATTGAATCAAGGGGGAAAAGGTGAGACTCATGCACTCTCAAAGCATAGAGAAGTGGAGTAAAAACAGAGAAGTAGAGTAGGAATACAAAGAAGTACGATGCAGGTACATGGAAGCACAATGGAGGTATGGTGAAGAACAGCGACGTACAGTGGGGATACAGGGAAGCATAGTGAAAGTATAGGGAAGAATAGAGACGTGTAGTGAGAATAGAAGGAAGCACAGGAAAATACAGTGGAGGTATAAGGAATCACAATGAGTACACAGAGGAGTACAACGGAGGTATAGGGAAGAACATGGAGATACAATGAAAACACAGGACGATACAGGGAAAATGCAGTGGAAGTACAGAAAAGTACAGTAGGGACACAGAGAAATACAGTGGGAGCACACACTCTACGAGTCCTACTTTTTCTCCTTAAATCTAACCTTTCACAGGGGCCTCTAGTATCTATATCGTATTATACGAGGTGCGGTTTCCTTCAGGAACTTTTTCTAACTGGCCACAGAACGCGAAAAAGAAATATATATATACGTAAATATATGAAATGATCATCTATGGACATTCTCCTGCAATCTATATTATAATAGTTATTCTTTAATATATCTATCTAAATTATTTGGATTAGTCTAGACTGAATTATTAGAAAAACACTGGTTATTATAGAATTTAGTCTTTTTTTTTGGTTTTAAGGGAGAAGGTTTGAGGCCTTCAAATTTCAAATTGTTATAATAAAAATCTAACTTTCTTTTCTAATCTATGAGTAGTACAGAGAAAGGTCTACTGCTGGAACGTGTCAAAAAAAGTCTTTTTAGACACTTATTAGACAAAAATTAAAGAGAGAGCATCTCAGATAAGAAAAAAAGAAAATTCTAAGAATGCTTTATTCATAGTTGTGATCGATAGCAATTTTTCGTTATCTGTAGCAATGTTAACTGATCTGACGAGTTGAGAAATATGTAGAAAATTCTGAAAAAAATCTAGTTAAATCAATGCAGAAATAGTTGCGTTTACTAACAATTAGAGCAACTTACAGGAAGTTCTTTATCGGACCAGATAAAACTAATTATCTATTATGGAATACTATTTATTTGTTTAATGAAAATGTATTAGATAAATAGTCAAAATCAGAATAATACATGTAGGATTATATAATTTACTCTGCAAATGTCCGCATACCAAGCTAGCGCTTTTCTTTTTTTTATTATACAGACTTGAATGAAGATGAATTATACAATTGTTTGAATTAGTAAACAAATAGAAAAATATCTTGTCTTTTTATGAATATTAAATTTAGAAATATATGTCTTATAGAACTCTATTCTTTAGGACAACATGTAATTAGTGTGAATCATTCAAGTATTTCTAGTTGATGACATTCTTAACATCTATATTAACATTTTTTATTATTTTTATATAAAATCAATTTTAGTGAAATATCAACATAAAACTTAAGTCGGTAATTATATTCAATATAATAACAGTAGTCAGTTCTTATTAGAAATTATTGTGTTGTGATCAAATATGTTGTTTTGAGAGGTAGAAAATAGAATGGACAAAAGTTAAAACTTCGTAGGAATCACATCATTCTTTTTTTATTATAATGAATCTTCATCATTTGCCTTTGATAGTATAGAAATCTTTTAAACTCCTGAATTAGTTTAAAAGTTTACATTTTTCCGTGCGTTTATGCTATGACCAGTTGTTTTCGTCTTCTAATAAAGCGGCGCATATAGAATATTTAGAATAATAAAACTCATCATAATGAAGAAAAAATGTATTGGAAAATTCATTAAAAAGTAGTACGAAGTCATTTTGTTGTTTATTTTTCCTGGAAAAAAATCGAAAAAGTTTCTCAAAAAGATGCTCAAGTAGATCATATCGTTCATTCTCTTGTATTTATCATTGATTTAGTTTCGATATCTAACATAATTAAAGGAGGATATCTGAATTTGCCAAATGGCGATTAAATAAAAAAATTCAGTGAACAATTATGTTGACTTACTGTTGTGTCTTTGCTGAAGAGTTATATAGATTAACTGTTTTTTCTTGACTTCGTCCAATTCCAAGCGATCAATCGTGAAGCAAACACTAGGAAATAATAGTTCTTCTTCTTCATAAGAATATTTTGATAATGAACTAATATCAACAGTAAAAGCAATACGAGTTTTCATAATAAATAAGACATTGCCGAATTTCTCAGCTACACTACGATTTCGTGTACATGAAGTAAACGCTTGAAAAGAACGTAACGGTTTCGATTTATTTAAACAATCTTTCTTGAACGAATCAATCAAATCATCAGGTAAGTGTGCTCCACGATAAAATATTGAACCTGGTTTGGTCATTATACTATTGAATGGATTATCCCATAGAAGCAAACAAAATGGTCCTAATGTATTTATTTTACTTCGCCAAACTTCTTCATGTTTTGTATCTCCTATTAATCGCATTGTTTCATTTAGTTTCTTATATAAAAAAGTTTCTAATGAATAGAGATAAGCACAACATTTCCACACTTCTTTCATTGTTGCAGTTTTCTTTTCCACTAATTGGTATGCTATCTTTTCGGCTTCACGTCGTTTTCCCAACTTTTTGCCTTCTTTAATAATACCAAAAGCAGCTTTCTCAACAACTATTGGAATAACATTTTTATTTTTTGAAGGTAAGTTTTCTCTTGTAAGATTAAGATCTTTCACTACTTCTTTTATGAAAGGTGAAATAAAACCATATAGACCGCCAAAAGGACGGTTGGGAGCAACAGGATTGGGCATGAATCTTTCCAATCGCAAACGTTGTTCATTTTTATTACATATCATTCGTTTGATAGGTCGTTGTTTATTAGTATCATCGTTGGAGATTTGAAGATCCTGTGCAAAATCAATATGGTAATTATCCAACATAGCATCAGTTTGTTTTGCTTGAAATGCTTCTTCAATAATCATATTTTCCACATCAGAATAAGGACACCATTCGACTGATTTGGAGTTTGAAAACGGATCTGAATTTGAATTCCAGAACCATTCAGCATATGTAGAAGGATTACTGAATGTTGTTAATATTTGACCCATCGATATTATCTTTTCACTGATTTATATCGATTGAATCTAAATGGGCATAATTCATAATGTTATTTGCTTCGAAACGATATATATAAAGGAAAAATCCTCTGCATCATAGGGAATATCAACATTTTTCTACTATTTTAAGGCACAACAAGATATAACATTATTTTTTAAATTGAAGCCCTATACATCGATTCTACTCCATTTCAGAATAGATTCCAGTATGACCAGCGAAAGTATTTAGATTTAAATAATTTTTAATCCCTAGAGAATTGTTTAGTGTAAATTCTTCGTGTATTTTTTTTCCTATCAAAAAATTCTTGAGTAAAAAACAACAGCATTATTTCTTTTATAAAAAGGAGTCAATTTTCAAAGGGTAAAGGAACAAAGCAGTATTTTTCTTTACATAATATGACAATTTGCGAGATAAAAAAGTTTAAGTAAATAGTTTGACAGTATCTACATTCTCATGATAGGAGGAATGTATACTTCTTTGAAGTATATCTTTAGTAAACTAACAATTATTTTTTTTCAATTTTACAGGTAGATTGAAACTTAGTGCTGTATATAATCCAATCATTTATTTACAGTTCTAACGTCTGATTTTTTTTAAAAATTTCCATAGTATTCAATACAAAAAAGATTATATAATTCTTTTGTATCATAATATTACATTTCGGATACTTCTCAAATGAATTGGTTAATTGAAATAAGACTTGAAAAACTTTTCAAGAAAATGCTAATGTATTCTATGAAATTATCTTTCGCGAATTTTCATGTCAAAATCGGGTTTAATATACATAGAATCTAGTTTATAATAAAATTATCGATCAGAATGTTTTACTTGATGGAAGTCTATTCCGAACATTAATTATCTATTGTATCAACTATCATAATCGAAATACTTACAGGTAAAGAATTAATTATTGACTAAACAAATACAAATATGTATTGAAAGTTGATGAGAATTGTTTCAGAACTGATAATTATATTTTATCTAGAACATAAATAAAAAAAAATGATCGATGATATCATTAAACTTGGTAGTAATCGACATCATAGTATAATATGTTGCAGCAGATGATCACAAAAGGAAATTGCAAAAATTAAACATAACGTACTTTTCGTGCAATGATGTATCATATATAAGGAAAAAATTCAATGCCTACGGTTTTTATCACATTCTAGTGACTGTTATAACTATATGAACAGCTTTTTTTTCCCAAGAAAGTCTTAATAAATAAGTCACAAACAAAATTGCGAAACATAAGTAGAAAGAAAAAATGTGGGACAATAAAAGATTTATCGATTTCTTATCTTTAAGAACATAAAAAATGAAAAAAAAACAATCCACATTAATTGTTTTTAATTCTTTCTGTCATAGAGAAGCAAACGTGAGTCGAAAGTATGATATAAGATTCTGAATTAAAACAAAAAAAATATTTATTGAGTGTGCACACTAATGCCTGCAACTATAATATGAGACATGGAGAAGCGAATGAAAACAATATCACTGTAATCAGCTGATAGACGGTAATATCCGTTTTTTGGTTTCGTAAAAAGACAAGGTTTCACACTAAACCTAGTTTTAACTATCCAGCTAGTCACAAGTTTAGTTTAGAATCAAATCTAGTGATAAATTTCAAACAGAAATCAATCTATAGATGAATCTATTATAAATTAATTCAAGTTTGAAATTCATTTAGGAGGTTTGATTTTAAATTCAGTTTGTGATTGATTGGATCGTTAAAAACATGTTCATTGTGCATCAGTCTATAATATAAAAAAACTAATAAATTTATTTTATTTTATAAAATCAAACTTGATCTTCACTTTGACATTTGAATCAACCTATAATATGGAAAACCTTGACTATAAATTCATAGGTAATCCCTGCTCCTCGCATAGATAAGTATCCTTCATATAAAATGTCACGTTATAAAAGTTGATAAAGATCAATACGAACAAACGATGTGCGGGTTATGCATAAATGAGAAGAACCAGCAAATAGTGATAGAGAAGAGAACGAGAACGGGCATATATACGGCACATATGAATCATGTCACGTATATAAAGAAAAAGTCCATATGACACATACATAGAAATGATCATGGAAAATTCCAAGTGAATTTGGCACTATCTTTGTAGTGTATCATGTAAGACTATTTTGGACGAAAATTACATCAGCTCTATTGGAAGAACATATATAAGCTAATTAATGAACTAATTAAGTACAAAAACAGAATTTTTGGAATATATTAAATAATAATCAATTAAATATGATTGTTTTTTCAACTATCTCTATACACTTCAAAATTCTTTTTAGATCATATATCAAAAAATAAATAGATTTATTTCATAAGACCAAACTTACATTTGGTGTTAATCTTAAAGTAAATTTTTAACAGATATATGAACAGACCTATTTTACTTTATGAAATCAAACTTACCTATTTTATACTGATAGGAGGGCAATGTATCGAGTAGCTACAGAAAAAAAAACGAGTAAATGTTTATAGGTTAGTTTGTTATCTACACAGAATGAAAGAAAAGTATATATATATATATATATATATATATAGACATGACTAACTAGCATAGTGTCCCAAGATGTAGGAAAGGAAATAATATTATTTCAACAAGAAGTATATAATGAATCTTATATCAAAGGAAAGCGCATTTAAGAAATTTTGAGAAATTTTAGACATTAAAAAATGTTAAAAAACTCACATTTTCTATATGGAAGAAAATCACTAGCGTAATATTAATCTTGTTTTTCCATTATTTCTACTACGTCACACGTTTTCATATACACTTCTTCAATTCAGTTTTCCACGTTACATCCATTGAATACATTTTGAAATATGTGAGATAGGAGAAATAATAAAAAAAAAGAGTAGTTTTGTGGAGAAATCTAGTGTTTTTCTTCCATACAGAAAATGTGAGTTTTTTAACATTTTTTAATATATAAAATTTCTCAAAATCTTTTAAGTTCGACACTACAAAGTTTACAAAATCCTTACCATTTACTATCAATAAATTTCATTTTGAATGTACCTTCATTTGGTATGACATTCATTATATATTTCTCGCTAAAATATTATTATTTTCTGTCCTACATCTTGGGGGTATCGTGCTAGTTTATCATGCCCATATATCATCAGTACAGACCGAAGAAAAAAATATATATGACTAATGATAGGAAGAAAAAAAAAATATATATGTTGTGCAAGTGGGATAAAGCAGAGAAGTACACGAAGTACAGAAGCCTGCTTTTTCCCCCTTGATGTTGTGCCAAAGTTCCAACTTTGATGACTAATTTTGTCGAAGTTATTTCAAATCAACAAAATATTAAGTAATTATTCAATAATTGATAATATCATAATAAAAATATATATCTGTAGTAAATTCTCCGTTGTAATAGCTGTGCATGTATTTTCTTATCTATTTAAAATAACTTTAAAATTTTTTTAAATTGCATTATTTTTTGAAAAGTTGAAGTTCATTTAAATTTAAGAAACTATTTATAGAGATCGCTCAAAGTCAGTATAATAATACTAATCATTGTGCTTTTTTTGAAATTATTTCTCATGATATCCAAAGTTTTGCTAAAAAAAAAGTAATTATTTCCAAATGGAACGAAGTACCACAAATCGCGGTGCTTCTGCAATTATTCTTTAAAATTATCATCAACGCTGCATATATAGAAATGAAACAAAAATTGCAGAAGTTCATTGGTTATTAATAATAATACAATAATACGGTATCCATTTATTCGGATAAAACCAACCTGTGGTATAATTCATATACGTAATTAGATGCTTCGATTCACAAAACTTTGTTAGCTAATCTAGTATATTGTAATGAAATATAAATTTAACTCTTACACAGAGATTGGCGACAGTTGCTTTATATCTGATATATGTACAAATAAATAGTCAAGGATTTGAAATCAAACAAAGTTTAGTATATATTAATAGAAACCAATCACAATCGTTTTACACTTCTCTGAAAAAAATGCATGTTCAAGAAAGAATTCATTCGTCTGTTGCCGATATAACGATTATTCAAATGTTTCGTAATGATGAAAATATACTGATTGAAACCGTTTATTGTTTTCCTATTGAAAAACAGACAGTCGTCTATTCGTTGGTCTCACGTATTAATGATCGAGAGATTGTTGCTCAACTTAAAGAAAAAAAACCAATTCAAAATGAGTATACTCGAGCTTTATGTGAAAATTATGGTGTCTATCTATTAGAACAAAACGAAAAATCTCAGAATAATTTCATTATCAATAAGTTTACTTTTATTAAGTTTATATGACATATTGTGAATCCTGCATAAGAAAGACTACTCGGCGTTCATTGCATCAGTACATTAAAATTTATTTTTTATAAGAAATATTTTCGGAATTAAATGATAAAGTTTGATATTATAATAATATATATGTACTTTTATCAACGAGGATATTCATAATGCGAACCATCTTTAATAATATTGCCATACCGATCAGCCGGATGAAAATGAGGTCGCTCTCCAGGCCCATGAGCTGTGTGGTGAATGGGTCTGTTACCCTTGCCAGCTGAGCGCGCCGCTTCTTCAGCGCTCTTGCGATTAGGAAGTAGCTTGAAATGGATCATCGGCTTACCACTTGGTCCTGTGCATCGTGTACCAATACTAATTCTCGAGCCTTTGGTGATGGTTGTTCGAGCTTCACGCGGTGTACCACGTTTTTCGGTTCGGCTAATTAAAGCGCCTGTTCTTCGGTCTCGTGTCTCCGTTACTTCAATAGGCGTTTCAATTTTAACGAACTCGTAGGTGATTGATTGTCCAGGTGGCGGTGTTGTTGGTCAACGTGATCTTTGGGCCATTTTGGTAAACTAAACACAGTACTAAACTCACTTATGTTACATTACACATATAAAAGGATCACAAAAATAATGGAACAGTCAATTCTTATGACTGCTGTAAAAAGATTTGCTTATTTCGATGATAAATAAAAGTATATAACATCGCAATGAAATTTGGTCTTTTGCAGTCTTTCGCTCTGAATTCGTTCGAAAGACAGTTATTGCAGTTTAACATGCAAGGTCGAGTTCTAAATGATCATCTTTAAAATTCAATATCATTGATCTATGATTTTCTTTCGTTTTCTTTGTTTATAAACGGATTTTGTCTATGGAGAAGAGATAAAGGGGAGTCGATTAGCCTCGCTAATCTAAAACTCAGCTCACTCTTATATTTTATTTTAGTAGTTATACAAAATCCGACAAAGAGAAATCATATCAAGCTTACTAAAAGAAGATAAAATTACACCGACAAATTCAAGAAACTGATTCTCCTTGATAGATGTACGCAAATCGCGACAAAGCCTGTGAAATACTTTGAAGAACTAACACACTGAATCTATTTCTTCTAATATTGGATCTATTTATATAATATCTAGTAGTATTTAACAATGCAAAAAGTTCAGAAAATTATTATATACGATCATTAACTAGGGCAGCGTGAAAACCAGTGTATGTAGTGAACAATATATTCACCGCTTCAGTCAATAGAATATTTTTCTTGTTGACTTACCTTTATAAGTTTCTTCACAGTGTTGTGCAATGTGTATATAATACAGAATATTTATTTCATTATATTCTTCTTAGTTTTTTCCTTTTTGTGAAAAAGAACTTTTAAGATTTACTAATAAGTGACTACAATGCATCATTTATTTGTTCGTCATTCTTATCTTTTTCCAAGTTACTGCATTTCTTTATTCATATTTCTCCTTTTTCAATATATTGAGTAATAAAATGGAGATATACAGAGAAAAAGATTATATATGTAAAATAACACGCCACTTCGCCAGAAATCCGACTCTCTGAAGATTCGTATAAAGACAAAACCAGTCATGTTCATCGGCAAATACTTCGCAAGAGGTGTCTCTCGAGACAAAATGGCTGGACACATCATATGAATTTTGAAAGTTCAAAAAAGGTCTTGTTCAATGTAGCTGTAACTAATTTCGTTTGGTACCAAACTGCCTACAGTGTTGTTCCTTATTGTTCAATTCTGATGCGAAAACTTTGAAATATACCGAAATTTGAATGCTTGGAACTAAAGATTTCAGTGGAATTTGAAGGATCTGAGGAAGTTTGATGGATATTTCAGCCCAATTAGAAAGCAAAGGTGGATTAATCTCAAAAATCACAGAAAATGTACACTAGAGTATTAAAAGTCATCTATATGAATATCAGCTTGATTAATCAAACTCTTCCCTAATCTCACTTACACGATTTTCCAAAGGATATATGTACAACTTCAGAGTTGATTCAAATAACATGCAATAGAGAAGTAAATCTACATTAAATCGTGCGATTGAATAGAATTAAAATTCAATCATCAAAAACAAAACAGTTATGCACTTTATAGACATGCTATGATTATCTAGAAATAGTTTGAACCTTCGTTCTCCCCTATTTATTTCTTCACAAAAAAGAAAAATTATGAATCTTGTTTTTTTTTCAATATGTTTAATTTATTTCTTAATTTCTTCCTTGAAGAACAGAATAAGATAAACATTTTCCTTTTGAGTAAATTTGGTTTTGACTTCTTTTCTTTTCCTCCTAAAAAAAGGTATATGATCAACCTCGTTTTATTAAAAAACGTTTTTTTTCATCTGATTTTTCTTTTGATGGAATAAGACCATGTATACCTAAGGAAGAATCAATTTTGTTGGAAATAATTGGAGCATTATTTATATTAATGACAATTGATTTTGACCGTCATAATTTGAATGAAACTCAAACTCAACAAAGTACTGCACGACAACAATAAATGGCCTTATGCAATCAAATAAGCGACACATTCACTTTCGGAGAAATTCTCAAGGAAGAAAAAAACGACTTTTCGTATTCAAATATTGACTGAAGTTCTTCCAACGTTATAATTTACTTACATTAGGCGCAATACTTCTAATAAAATCATTGTTGATTGTCGATGAAGAATAACAGTAGTCCATTTTATTATGCTTTATCGATGTAGCTACTAAACAGAATGAAAGATTTTATAAAACATCAGTAACACAGCACATATTTTTTGCATTTGGAGACAACTACTTCGTATAATGTTAGCACAGTTTTGACTGTTGAAAATCATGATGATAAACTAAGAAATCACTCTTCATTAGTCGATTACACTCATTCTTTTTCTCTTTTTAAGATTAAACGACTGTGTCATACAGTAGAAAACAAGTCAATATAAAAATCCTATCGAGTAGATATTAAACCGATCAGTTTATTGTAAGTTTTTCCTACTTTTCTGTACACAGTCATCGACAAAAATATGTCCACAACAAAGTCAAAGTTAAAAAGTGATACTTCTGCAGTATCAAAAGTCAAATCAACAAATCCCACGAAACCCTCAAAATCAAGTAGTGGAGAAGCTTCGTCATCAAAATCTCATTTAGTTCAAAGTGTAAAATCAAATATCAAAGGACCTATCACCACACCATCAACAGTCCCGGAACCAAGTAAATTCTATTTTTCTTGTCGAAATAACGAAATAGATACAGTTATGGCATTATTACCAACATTAACACTTAAAGAGATTGATCAAATTGAACCAAATGGTTCTACAGCTCTACATGCTGCTGCTTACTATGGAAATGGAGAAATAGTCAAATTACTTTTATCGAATGGCGCTCAACGTACAATAAAAAATATTCATGGTTGTACACCATATAAAGAAGCTAAAACTAAAGATATAAAAAAATTATTTCAACGTTGGGATGAAACTGGAATGGAATCGAGATCACGATTTGCAGGTACAAAAGGTCCTTCATTTGAATGGATCTTCGTCAAGAATGATCCTTCACGCTATGCTTCATTCAATCGTGAGAGTTTATTGAACTGTCGAACTGACGAAGAATTCAATCGTTTATGTCAGGGTATTCAACAGTATTATATCAACGAGAATGGTCCGTTGGGCAATGTAGAACAAATTGAAGTAGTTCGTTCATTTATTAATAAAGCAATTGAAGAGAATGATCCAACACATGTTGTTCGTGCTTATACAGCAGAGACTGGCTTTTACAGACGAGTTAACGAGGATCTATCTCAAATGCCTACCCATTGGTCTGGAAGCAGACATGAACGAAATATTGCATCAATAATGATGTTTCATCCTGTGTTTCAAGATCACTGGTTTACAGGTGAAACATATCGTGGAATAACAATGACGTGGAAGGACCTTGAAGAGTATGCCATTGATTCCGTATTTATGAATAAAACATTCCTGAGTACATCAAAAGAACGAGGAAAAGCTGAACAATTCATTGCATCTAAAAAATCGTCGACAGATTTTCCGGTTATTTGCAAATTTTTGACCAAACATACTGGTACAGCTTTATCTATTGAACATATCTCGCAATTTCCAGACGAGAAAGAAGTTCTCATATTGCCTTACGCTTCATTCAAAATAAAAAGTATTCGAAAATCAAATGGAAAGACTGATGCCATCACAGAAATTGATGTAGAAGAAGAGGATTCAGTGAAATGGACACTGAAAAAATCGCATCATACATCACAAACACACACTTCAGTGAAAAAGAAGACAAATGCAAATAAAAATGATGATGATGATGTCTATGGAAAAATGTTCAAAGATTCCCAAGAAAAAGGAAAAATTGATCCAGCTGATCTTACCAAATGGAAACAAGAAAGTTTTGGAATTGATTCAACAACAGATACCTATGCAAAAATATGGAATGATGCGAAAAAAGGTAAATTTAGTACAAGTGATCTGGCAAAATGGAAAAAAGAAAATGGTTTGATTACAAAAGATGATGATTACGAAGATTCAGATTTAGAAAGTTATGATGGTGAAAATAACCTGAATATTTTTACGGCATCGAATAAACAGAGCTATGCTACATCAAAAAAATTCAGTTCAAACAAACCATTTAATATGAAAGAATTTATGAAAAAATATGATAATGATAGTGACGATTAGAAACAATAAACTCATATCTAAGATCACATCATTTACATTGTTGTTGATTTTTTGTCTATCAAAAAATATAGAGAAAGAAACAATTTTCATTGCTAAAATAAAAGTATTCTTTGTTCATGAAATCTGTATTAAGGCTTGAACAGGATGGTAGTATTAGTTAGAACATATGTTCTTGAATGAAACTCAACTTGTCATATACGTATATTGTGCAATATCGAAACAAAATAGAAATTCATAATTTCATATGTGAAAAATAATAGTGACACATTTTTAGATTTCTTCTATTGAAAAATATTAAAATTATATAAGCAGATTCTATGTTTTGTATTAAATAAAGATCATTGATCAACTCACTAAAGTGAAAAGTCAGTTTTTTTCAGCATAACACTGGTCGAATCTTACTAATGTTACACCATGAACAGGAAATATTTTAGACTTTTCTTTGTCTTAGCAAGAGCTACTTATAAACAGATGATGCAATTAAAGGCGCGGAATCATTCAAAGGATTTAGTCCCTTTTCTGAAAGAAAGGATTATAGGGTCGTTAAAAAAATGCTTATATTTAGTTTGCCTAATCTAATCAGATTGCACCAAAATTTTATCTTTGAATATTCTTTGTACTTTACCTCAGAAAACATTCATGTCAATGTAACTGAGGTCAAGGAACACGAATCTGAGGATGATTTATTAATTATTAAGATTGTCGGAGTCGAAGAATTGAACGGTACTATTAGTTTTTCATGATTTTGC
The DNA here is from genome assembly GCA_022393335.1 of Macrotrachela quadricornifera. NCBI lineage: Eukaryota > Metazoa > Rotifera > Eurotatoria > Philodinida > Philodinidae > Macrotrachela > Macrotrachela quadricornifera. Next base: position 553,201 of record JAJEKB010020775.1, read on the forward strand.
AAAAAAAATATTTTTTGTTTTAAAATAAGGATTTTTTATAAAGTTTCACCACAGACTCTTGGGGCTGCGGAATCGAATGGTGCTATTAGATTTTGATATTTTTTAAGTAATTTTTTTTACTAAAAACACACTTTTTTACGAAATAACGATTTGTCTGGTCGATTGGAAGAGAGATCATATAATTTAAAATACGTTTGTAGTTATACAGACATGCTCTCTTCTAAAGTTTCTCTGCATCTTTCTGTATCCAAGCCAATCTGGAAACGTTATCATCTAGATTAATATCAAAAACTTGTAATAATTGACTATGACGAATCGAAAGTTAGAGTTAGTTTTTCAATATTGGTAGGCATTAATTAATGATAAATTAGTAAATCATCTTTTCTAATGAAACTTGACTGATCGTTATTGAGCATGGAAACAACGAATTCAAGGTCAATAAAAATGTTAGCAATCTATTTCTTAGCTTTTTTCGATGAACTGCTTGTTGTTTTAAGTTTGACTCACAGATATTCGAGAGCCGTGAATCTATGTTCGATATTGCTTCTAATATAAACAGTTTTCTTTACTGATTACTATATGTCAGATCTTTGAGTGAGATTTGCCCAAAAATATGTAAAAAACGAAGCAACTGTTTGAAATTCTCTTATTGAGTCTCCATAAATATCGACTGTAAAATTATATTCCAAAATCGACAAACCTTTTTCTTAGACTGCAATATGTTGTACTCAATTTGTAGCAAATCTTAAATAGTTCTTCTTTTTTAGTTTCTTCTTAACGAGCGTATTCATAAATACCCAGTAGCTAATTAAGCAAAATTTTAACGAGATGCATCCATTGACTTCAAAGCTGAACTAATATCGGTCGATATAGTGACATTAAATATGCAAACGGTTAGTCGTTGATTTCAAAAGTTTATCATAAGTCCAATAAGTGAGATTTGAAGTACCTTAATAAATTCTCAAATAACTCGTTTTTTGAGGAAAACTAATTCTTTACTAGACATTTCGTGTAACAGAGCATATCACCCTCACCCAAGATCTTTTTCATGGAATTATGGTTTGGAGTGATAGCCACCTGGTCATGCTATTGAACTTGATGAATAAAATGAAACATCTGAATCGTATCTAATTCTGTTTTCTTAAAGAAACAGTCGTATAGCGATAAATATTGCGTTAAAAAAGACATGAGTGTTCGTTTCTCCGTTTCGTTCAAACAAGTCAGAATTTAGGATTAGAAAATATGACGTCCCAAACCACTAAATATGATCAGATATCTGTATTAGATTTGTTCAAACTCAATCGAACACAAAGAATTCAAACTTGAGGTTTCCTTATCATTTTCATATGAATCTATATAAGGATATTTCTATATACACATTACATATTTACTTCTTAAGTGTATAAAGAAATCCGTTCGCGTATGGTTACGTTTAAATTAAGAGAAAGTAGATTTGTTTTGCTTTTGCATTTCAACAGATTCATATTGAGTATAATAGTGGATGACCTAATTTTTGGGCATAACATCACCAATAAAAGCATACGCGTTGAATATTAAAAGAAATATTTATTTTTGTTTTGTCAATATTCACTAATTGCATGAAATTTGTGCAAATACAAGAAGAAAATCAAATGGCGTCGTTGCCTATTTTTCGTTATTGATTTTTTTACTCTGTATGACCCTTGTTTTTCTTTTTTACGATTAGAAGAAAAAAATATAAAAAGGAAAGTGGTTGAATGAATAAAAGGATTGACAGCAGAGAGAGTAAGAGTGAAATGAGAATGTGGCGATGCAAGTTAGAAGCTAGGAGCATAGAATAAGATAAACTGAGGAGTTTTCACCGAAAATACTCTGTTGAGTTGGAACGAGTTTTCGATTTTTACATTACTGTGAAATAAAATATTTATTCAGTATATGTCTAACTATGTAGCTAGTCGATATAAGGAATGATGTGGAAAATATTTTATTCTCAAATTCGTCTCTGTGAATATGAAATGTGTTCGTGTCATAAAACATAGCGTATGTCTGGATGCTAAAAAAATGAAAACAGAGAAGTATTCTAGAATGCGAACTTGAAAAACTAACTCACCCAATCACAAGATTCTTTGTTAGCTGCTTCACGATCATATTGATCAATTGATAAATGATCTCGTCTTCGATTTTCAACTATTAAACAGAAGCGTAGAATAAAAGTGACAATTAAACTAACGACAAGTAATCCACCACAGATTAAATGTCCACGTTGTTCAGTAAGTTTATCAACATTATGATAAATCTAAGAAGAAAAAAAATGTTGCGAGTCAGATTGTAAGAAAAATCAAATGTAATGTCAATTGGCATGTTAGAATTCAATTTTGTGCTCTAATTTAAAACTTTTTACAAACAACAATCTCACATGAGGTATGGCAATTCCACCAATTTGACCAATGCATACAACAAAACTGACGGCTATTGCTCGCTTTGTATGACCACCAACATTATGTGTTAACCAAGACAATATAAGAGGACATGCTGAGAGTGTACCACAACAAGCAATACATGCACTGATGTAGCGTGCCACATTACTTTGATCGACCAAAGAAAATAATAGAACGAACCCAACAAGAGAAAATAATAGACAAAATGCCAAATGAAAACTGTGTTCATGTCGATGTGATGAAGAATATCCAATTAACAAACAAAATGCGAATGCGATAATATAAGGTGGTGCTGTCATTAAATGTGCGTCTGCTTTAGAGGAAACCATACCACTGACAAGTGAAGGAAGATATGTGGTCAGAATTTGAAAGCAGCAAAATCTCCGATACCAACCATAGCATACAAATATATTCGCCAATCTACAAAAGCATAACCTACTTGTCGCCATGAAAGTCGAGTGCATGATGTGGATATACCATTAGCTACACCTGCGTCGTCTCGAAGAAGATTTGTCAATAGTTGTTTTTCACAATTATTTAACCCTTAGTATTCACAAAATATTTAAAATATCTACGTCTCGTTTATTAATTCTTACATTGAACAGTATTGGGTATATTACCAAGAAAAAGATAGGTAATAATACCAAGTGGAATATTTGGCAAACCTTCTAGCAAGAATATCCATTGCCAACCTTTCAGACCACCGATACCTTCCATCTGTGCAATACCATGAGCCTACATTTATAACAATCGTTAATTCTATCATATGAGATTTATGACTACATACCAAAATACCACCGAGAGCACCGGCCAAAATAGCAGCTCCATAGAGTATAGCTATTCTCATAGTTTGCTCTTTTTTACAGTACCATAATGAGAAATAAACAACGATACCTGGAAAATAGCCAGATTCACCCATACCCTTCAATAATAAAATTCGAAATTTTATTATTGATCAAGATTTAATTAACTTACAAGAAGGAAACGAACGATAAGCAATTCTCGAGCATTTCTCACAAAAGCCATACTAACAATGATGCTACCCCATGCAATTGTACTCAATGACAGATAAGGAGTCGGTCCAAGCACACGTAGGACAAGATTACTCGGGATTGCGAAGATCAACTGAAGCAAAAAGTGCATTAGAACACATCAAAGTCTACTAATGTATTTTCTCACATAGGCAAGAAAAAAGATTGAAATGGCCCAAGTACTCTGATATTTCATTAACCGTAGATCAGTTTCAATACCCATCAATTTAGCATGGCCTAAAGAATAATTATCTATGATAAGTAAAGATTTAACATAAAAATACATGCCAATACTATTTCGATTGATATATGAACTCATTTCGAGAATAAAAAGAAATAGAATGAGTCTTCGATCGAGTTTCGAAATAAGACGACGAATAGCTACAGCTTTGAACTGTTGCCTTGTGTCTTGATCGATATCAAAATTAACATTCATTGTCATTCCAGCTGCTTGCATTGATTCCACTCTTATTATTAGGGACCAGATAGTGGAGAAAAAAAATGATCTAAATGTTTAAATCTGGTTTTATTCAGATAACCAAAAGAAAAGTAAGAATAAAAAGACAAGTTGAGGCAGATGGATGATACCGCGCTCCTTAATACACCAACCACACACAAGAAGAAACATCTATATATATATATATATATATGTATAGACGAATACAAGTAGGAGAAAGAGAAATAGAAAACTATCGGATACAACACAAAGAGTGTGGTCATAAGATATCAGTTTGATATCATTGTTAACAAAGGGAAAAGAAAGAAAGAAAGAAAGAAAAGCAAAGACGAGTGAAAAGAAATAAAGAAAAAAGAAGAATCATAGGAACGACCCCTAACCGTCGCCCCTTCTTGAAAAAGATGTGTCTCCTCACACATAAAAGCAAAAAAATACATATAACGAAAAGACGATAACAAATATCAACAAAAAAAAAAACCATATGGTTTTATAAATCGATCCAAACGAAAAAAAAGAGAGAAAATAAAAAATCTGTTTTTTTAACTTATTTTCGTCGAGATGAAGTCTCGTGCGAGTTCAATAATACAGGGTGGCCCAAAAGTCACGTTACCCAAAAAAATTAAGTATCTCCCTTACAGCTTGAGCAGAGAAGCTGATTTTTTTACCAGTGATAGAGCCATGTACAAGCTTTATATTTATAAAGACATGTCTAGGGAGATCCTTTGTTAAGTATCATTATTGATTTCAACAAGAAAATTTTACTTTTTCACAGATAGAAAAAAAAATAGTATACTTAACAGGGGGTCTGTTTAGTCATGGCTTCATGGATATGAAGCTTGAACATGGCTCTATCACTGATAAAAAAATCAGCTCCTTTGCTCGAGCTGTAATTTCCTTGACTGTAAGTCAGGGTCTAAATCCCGAAATTGTCGATGTGTTTGTGGGTTTGTCCACAGGGTCAAAGGTTAAAAAAACATTCGCAATGTTATCTTATGAGGGTACTCTTAGGTCATCAACTGTTATACTATAGAAGTATCCTTGGATCCTCAACTACTATGTATCGGTGGTATTCGTTATTATCGAGACCTATCCCGTGGGCTTTAGTCGTAATCTTAATCTCTAAAAGGAATGTGCTTGTCGGCAGGGTATTAGTCCGAACATACAGTCAAGGGACCTAGTGGGTCGCCTCGATCCACGCTACTTGTCATGTTGTCAAAGTGAAAATTTTCTAAATTATTAACGAGATTTATTATGTTGTTCTAACTCAAATGAGAAAGAGTAGTTAGACCAGTATATGCTATTATTACTGTCAATAATGTACTAAGAAATTGAAAAATCATATCATTAATATTCTGATTCGCCCTACGAGAGAAGATAACCAATATAAGTCTTTTATGTCTATTTATTCCATACATGCAATGTTGAAAAAGGTGTGAAATTTATTTTCTACATGGATATCAATGCCTCATTCCGGTGTTACATAGACTAAATTTACTGCTTATGATAGTCGTTTGAAAGATGAGTAATACTCTCAATATAAATATCATGTGTTTCACATATTTTCAGTCAACCTTGCCCGTACGATAACGACAGTATTCATAATTTTAGTATTTTCAATAATGTATATTGCCTACATCAAAGAGGTATATTCTCCTCGTTCATTGGCCATTTAATTATTTAGTGTGTTTGGACCCTTTAAAAATAAATAATAGAGAAGAACAACTGTACAACAGAATCGAAAAAAAAATGACGTATCATGTGTCATTGTTTTGCGTTCTTTGCATCCTACTCGTTGAGCAATGTGCTTCATACATATTAACACGTAATACACTTTTAGAACGTCCTCATTCTCCTTCAAGCCTACATACACACATATATAGATATTTATATATATAGAGAGAGAAGAGAATCTTTTTTGAAACAGCATTATCAATTTAACTGTTCATTTGCTTGTAAGTATCCTTGTCCTATTCTTTCAGATTGATTATAGGGCAATAAAGTAGAAAAAATAACATTCAAACGATAAGTCTTCTTTTATTTTACGATAATATTGTTGTGCAGAATGTAAGAGTTTAATTATTCATTTTAGAGAAAGAGCTAATCATATTTATTGCACTTTTTGGAAACATTGACACACGTTATGTCACTTGAGGAAGCAATACAGAAAGAAAGCGAACGATTTCTTACTTTGTTCAACCGTTTATCTGATACGCAATGGAGTGAAACTGCTCTGCCAAAAGCACAATCTCATTTGACAGCATGTCAAAACCAAGCTAGTTTTATACAAGCTAAAATTGAAGTATTTAATGCTACAGCTGATAAGGAGTATAAACGTTTAGCTGATATTAAAGGACATGGTGTTAAACATGCTTGGTACAAGATTCGAGGTAAGCTTGAACAAAATTTGGATGAACAAGAAAAGAAATGGTTACAAGAATTTGAGAAATGCAAAGAAGAAGAACAACATTTAACAGTTTTAAAAGAAGAAATTAATTCTGCTGAGAAATATCTGCAGCAATGTCAAACTACTTATGAAGAATATAAAAAAACTAAACAAACGTTGGATAAATTATTGGAGCGTTTTTTTTCTAATGTAACACCTTATCCTGATGAAGCCAAAGCAGAAGAAAACTTAAAAAAGGAACAAGAATATCTAAATACTCTACAAAGAGATCATCATATTTTAACGCATACCTTTGAATTACTTCAAAAAGCTCGTCGTGCTCTTACTATCTGTCGCCAAGAACTTGATCGTGCGTTGAATATGAACACTTTTGACTTATTTTCTAATTCTCCGTTTGCCGACATATCAGTAAGTTCGCACTTAGCTAAAGCAAGGGATGCGTCAACTCAAGCACAACAATTACTTAATGAAGTTGCGTATGTATATCCAAATATATCACATATTGGAGACCTACATATCAAGCAGGATAACCTCGTTTTTAATATTTTATGTGACAATATTTGGACTGATATGAACATGAGAAAAATGATTCATGAAGCAATGGATCGTATTGCTCGTGCATATGCAATTTTGGCGGATGTCTTATTAGAAATCAAGGGAGAGTTGGAAAAATGTGAAATTGATCGAGATGCAACGAGCAATGATGTGAAACGACTAGCAGCTGAACATTTTAATGCAAGAGTTGCTATTGTACAAAATATTATAGATCAGCCACCGCCATATTCGTCTGTTTGATACATTGACATGGTCAAGACTATGTTTATATTTTGTCATTAATGTAATATAATAAATCTCGGTTTTATTTTATGTTTTATTCTTTTAACGTTGTAATATTTCATTTTGAAGAGATGCATTGACTCAATCAAAGATTTCACTATTATTAGATCATTAAGCTTTCTAGCAGGTAGCTTCAATTTTTAAGTTCTCGGATCAATGCAGTAGGAGACAGAGAAAAAATAAAACTGCCATCTGACGATTTCTAATCCATATTATAATAAATAGGATCGATCACGAATTCACAGATTGATAGAATTCTTGACAAATTCTGTCGGATCCAAGCAGTCGGAATAATTACCGATTTCGGCTACTGGACATCATCGAAAATGTATTTGTATTCCACAGTAGGATCTGTCACAGATTCTATAACCTAGATTCCTATCTGATTCTATTGAATTTCGGATTCGATTTGAAGATTATTTATATTTTCTTTTATTATGGAGTTTCAAGTATACTAAATCATAGCTAACTTTAACTACATTTGTGGAAAGTAAGTACACAAACATTTTTGCAGTTGATGATACTCGATATGGACGTATTTCCTTTTGTTTTAATTTCATTCAAAATCAATTACAATCACAACAGCTGAATTAATTAAATAATTACAACAGTTTCTAGTTGGTGTAAAGCATCGCTTTTTCGAAAATCCCTTATCATAAACCAATCTTTTGATAACAAGTTTTCCTTAAAACTTGGATGCTATAAAATTTTAGATATCGAAACTAATATTCTTGTTTGAAAGAGCGTAAAAATTGGCCAAAAAAGCTGATTTCTATTTCATCGAATTTTTCGACTGTGAAACTTCGCAAAAAATATTATTATTATATGCTGAATGGTAAAGTAAAATCAGTTCAACAAAATCTGATATAAATCTTCCTCATAAATAATGAATTTTGGGGCAAAATAATGGTTGAATCATTAGATATGTCATAACTCTGATGGATAATCAAGCCCATTTCTGTACCATCTCAAAAGATCATCTTTGTCTATGCCATATTTTCCGATATTACACAATAATATTAATGTGTGTATCGAACCAAACATGCCTTTCTACTGTCATTAAATAAATCATGAGTTCCTAGACTTCACGAGTGCCCATCTTTTTATAATTTTGTTTTTTGAATTTAAGTAGTTTATATTGGTAAAGTGCGTTGATTTTGATGAACTGTTTAGCAGAAAATCCTGTGATCAATGGTATATCTTGAATTTGCTGTATTCTAGTAATAAATGATAGAAGAATACTATTATTTGTACTTCTCAAAAATCAATGCGCGTTGAAGAGTAAGATACACTTAATTAAATACAATACAATGAATTAAGAGAACTAACTGTTATGGAGACTTGAAGCTTCAAATTTTGGTGTATATATTTCCAGTTTTCGTATGAAAATCGCTTGTACAAACATACGACAGGTTTAATAACAAGAATAAATGATAGAGTTCCTGAAAATTCTTTGTTTTGTGATTGATTAGGACACCTGATAATCTGCTCCTTATACGTTTCTTTCCTCTCAAGCGTATCTCAGGGTGAGATGATTCTCTTTCCTCCAACCTGATTCATCCTCATCCTCAATTCCTAGTTCCGCCATCAAGATGATTATATTTATTGGTGATGACACATAAAGCTATATAATGGTAAGTTGTCATATCCAAAATATTCGAACTAAGTAAACAATTTCATAGTAGTGTTCAGAACCGTAAAGTTTTATTCTTTTCTCAAGGGAACAAATTAACAGTCTTTATTTTATTCTAAAGGATAGACGTATGAATGTAAACTAAAAAGCATCCATATCAGACAACATCAATCGATTCTTTGTTGTCCGCATAAATTATTCACTTATTAGGATGTCTATTCAAATCTGAAAACCTGAGTAAAGAGTTGTTCCTAAATGTGGATCGTACCTTTGAACTCATTGTGTAAATACAAAAACATAAATTCACTGATTTGATTTCGAAATACATGTTTTCTTTCCTTATTTTTAAGCACGGTTTTTGTTTTCTTTCTTAAATTCTCGATTTTCTATCATCATACTATATAAAAAGAGAAACAGAAAAAATATTAAATACGAAAATTTTTTCTATAATCGGTTCGCTCTTCCCTGTCGTCCGTCTATCTAGTATCAAAATTGCAACACTTGCTGGATAATTGAACTTATGAATTCAACAAATGATAAAAGAGAGTTATTGGAAGACGCTTTAACAAGTCAACCATATAGTCATTAATGATCTACTGTCTGACATAGAGAAGCCCAATCAAAAAAATATAGTGCTTTCGAGATGTGGTCATTACTTCTTCATTTATGTCAAAACTGAAGTATTGCAAACCTTTTCTCATATTCTTTTATTAGATATGAAAAAAAACATATTAGTGACGGATAGTTTTTGTTTACTGTCTTTTTACGCAGTAGAGAGAATGCCTATTGCTAAAAGAAAAAGAACGAGAGAATTGAGAAGAAGCAGCACAACTGCAAGTTTATTTTTCGTAATAGCCTCCTTGCTTACACAATTTCGTCGTTCTTTTCAATAGAATCCTCATTATGGACGAAGAGCACCACTACGAAAGAAAAATGAAAAAGCGACAATTTTGCAACGAGCAAGCAACTAGCAACTCAATGCCATTATAATACATCCGGTCAAAAAAACGCAAATTATAAATGCAGGTTGTCTTCCGTTAATGTTTCTCTCCTCCCATGATTTCTGTCCTTCTTCTAGATGATCCTAAGTATCATGGAACATTTGGTACTAGAATATAGATAATTTAAAAGGATTCAACTTTTTATATCCATCAGAAAGAACTATCTAAATATTCTACTTAACATTCCTTGCACCAAAGCCGCATCTATTCCCGCTCAGTTAGTCTTGTAGCTTCAGCTAAAGCATACTAGAAGAGGTACTTGTTTAGGTCAAAATCAAAGATCTAAAACTCGAAAAAGACCTACTAAGAGATTTTTGTTTATTGACAATCATATTTTGCATCCTTTTATTGCATTTAAGGAAAACCTCAATTTCAGTTGAGAACAATAATACACCAGTTTGACTCTTTTGGATCATATATTGTCATTGATAAAGATATTTTCACAAATAGTCTGTATTTTTTTTTAATGAAATGTACGAATATTCATGAAATAGATTGATTTAATATTTTTTGTCGAAATGTCGAAGTGTGAAAAATATACAAGACATTTTTCATTCACAGCTACGAACAGATTGGCAAAAGAAAAAATATTCGTTAAAGTACGGCAGTGATACTAACCATATGAAATTGGGATGCAATGAGCCCGAACTTGCCAGGTTCGATCGTTCCTAGTATCTAAAACACTAAATTTAGTTATTTGGGTACTTCTATCTACGTTAAAAATTTAGCGAACTTCATTATTGCAGAATTTTGTTGATTATCACTTACTCCCTTTCATACCGCACTATGAAAGTCTAACATCTTTAAAGTAACGATGTATTTCATTCAGCTCTATGCTTTACTTGGAAGTATTCGATAAAGTAAATGGCTCATGACAATCATGCATTTTTGCTCGATACTTGTTATATTGTAATCGAATAGAAGTATTCAATGAGATATTGTTGTAATCTAAAGTAAGAAAAAAACTGATGTCAGGTATTTGTTGAATGATGTATGCGTTATATTCCAATACCTATCATGATATGCAATCATCTCTACTCAACAAAGAAGCGTATGTATCTTTTATATATTTCAGATTACCTTCAAATTTGTAAATCTTACGATTTAATTTGGTTGTATAGTTCGTGACAATTGTAATGTCTGACTATCGGAAGAAGTGTAGTTCGGGGTTCTTCATCTTCTCCTATACATTTGTACTACTTTTTTTACCATTTGCATGGAACGGAACTTCTTCTTATTTATCAGCACAACGAAATCAAGAAAAGTACAATACAGAAACAAGATGCCTTTTGCTAAATACAAGCTATCATAATCATACCTGCTATGATGGCGACAATGATCCATACAAATGCTACGATGAATATTTTTATGTTTCATACAAAATTTTTAATGGTACACAGATAATTAGTGCTATTATAACCAAAGAGGTTGACGAATTGCGAAACGTGCAGGTGACTGGATAGTTTTTCTTATTTAAGACAGGGACTATTTAGCGATATATTGCATGAAAAGAGAAAAATTTTAGTATTGTAAGAGATATACCAGAAGAAAAGTTAATATTTCTTGATTTTTCGATGAGATTTGCACAAATGAATGATATAAATAATTAGCAAATAGTTCATCATAATACTTTGGATGAGTCCTGAGCTAAAAACAGCTTCAATATTCGTTAATTCCTTTTTTTATATTATCGATTTGATGTTTAATTATTATTCTGATTTCTTAGGTCGGTATTGTATATTATTGCTACTATGATCCAAGAGACGTTAAAGCAGTGGTATGGGAACAAACAGATTCAACATCTAGCATTGTCAAAATGATCATCGGATGGAGCGGACTTTTTGGATGTTCGATTGGAATCATATGTTGCATCTATGCAACTTGCAAGAATAGATCCTAATCTTGATTCGGGACTTTTGAATACTCGACTTAAATTAATCAAAGGAGAAAATTGTAAGAATGTTTTTTAAAAAAAGGAATTCCCTATATCACTTCGTTTGCCTACGAATCAATATCTATATACAAAAGACTAAACAGTAAAAGATCACAGGATCAGAACAGAAATGGAACCTGTACTTCTCTGAGTATAACACAATGACGTTTTGATTACAATTTTAATAAATTTTCTCCCTTTCACAGGAAGATATATATCTCTCTCTTTCCCAAAGCCTCTAGGATTAGGAGTTCATTGGATTGAGTCGAGTGAGAATTGTAAGAAAAATAGATGGTGTAACAGAATGATAAACAAAGATCAATTTTCTTTTACTATCTAGTGGTCTAGAGAAAATGAGTCAAAATTTATTTCTCTTCATATGGTCTCAGTCGTTTATCCTAAACTTTTAACCAAAAGACATACCTTGAAATTCTCCACAAGAATATTTGATATCAAATACGAATATGAAAAATCCACAAATACTACTGTGAACCATTAACAAGCTCAACTTTCTAAATTTTTTAGTAAAAATAAAAATTTTTCTTCTTTTGTTTTGCTCATTGACACTTCGAGTCATATAAGAATATTCTCTTTTTCAGATTTTGTGAAGAAATTATGTTTTGCGATTAGTAGTTTCGGGATATTTAGGAAAGTTCGCATGTAACGATCGAAAATAAATCCTTTTAGCTTATTTTTTTTTTGTTTAAAGATAAATGGATAGCACATAGGATTCAAACGTTAAAATTTGAATAACCATTTCTCATCTAATTAACGCAATTAATTATTGATTCATAAAAAAAGTACTCGATTGAAACATATTTTAGCCTATACTACAAAACAGAGCATACTTAAATCTAGAGAGTAAAAACTTGTCTTTTCTATGTATATTGATTGAACTATGGAAAACAATGTGAATTTTTTTAGAGAAAAGAAAGTTAGATATGTTGAGGCTTCCCAGTTTGATTTGTGGAATTTTTCATACTCTTATTCGATATCAAATTTTCTCTTGTCCACCCAATATATGTACAATTGCATAAAGAACAGATAATGTTTTTATTTCATTGCTAGTAGTTACAGGTTTTAAATAATGTATTTATTGTTCATCTTAATACGGTGCGTAGTACATATTGTATGACGATTTTATGGATTTGTTCTCTCTGCCTTTGTGAAACGGTTTATTAAAAATCAAGTACATCACTGACTAGACTGAATGTATTTTTACTAGTATCATCACATATATGATAGTTTACGGTATTCAGATTAAAATTATTTAGGAACTACGTTCACGTATCAAAAAGAATATACTATCTTCTATTAACTTTATGCTTTTGAGTTCTTTTATGCGTATGACTTTCTCAATGAGTGTTCCAAAGCATTTTCAATTCATGATAAAATACTTTAAAATTTGTCAAAATATTTTTTGTTCATAACATTGATTTTTCACGACTTTGTGTTACAACATTGGTGAATCGACATTGGAAGACGTTCAACATCTTCAAACCATTTAGCAATTTAGAAACCGTAAGAACGATATTGACTAAAAACTATTATGAATAAAAATAAAATTAAACAAGCTTCTTGAAAAATCAAAGATGAATTGAATCGAAAGTTTGAAATATTGATTTTATTAGATTACTACTTAATAGATATAAAAGAGCTGTTTCATATATATAAAACACTGCCAACTTCGAAAGATAATTGGTATTAAGAACGAAGTAAATAAATTTAATTATAGTTATTAAAAATCTTTAAAAAAGTGGTTTTTTTGATAGCAAGAGTTAAAATCCATTATTTTTATCCTTGAATAATGCTTCATCAGAAGATAAGTTGGTTAAAAATAAAGAAAAAACTTAGTAATAGAACTCTTACAAGCATATAGACATATAGAACTACCCAGTCATACACGAAAGCTTTAAAAAAAATGCGGATCAATGCAGTATTATCGGTACGTGTACATGCATGAATTATTATGATATAGCATACACGTGAACGCGTCGCAGGCCAAACTATATTGGCGAGTACACGCATGAAATTTTCCACATATGTATAGCTTAAACATGCGGACACATGTGAATGTTTTCCTAGAAACTCTTTGCGTGTACATGCAAGACAAAATTACAATGTACAAAAAACAAAACACAAGTTTTTCTTTGCAGAGTTAAGATTCGAATATATATATTTTCGTTTATGAGACAAACTTCTTCACCATTGAGCCATCTACTTACATTAAAAGTGTAGTTATAGAAGAGTGACTCCATTTTTAAAATAAATAAACAAATAAATAAATACTACATGAGAAAAAACACATTTTCTGCAGGGAGCAGCATGTACACTACAAAATAATCAAAATTTGTACATCAATGCAAAATCAATTCACTATTCATTTTTATAAATACGTCTTTTTAGCAGTTACATGCAGGGTTTGAAGAAAGATACTTTAAAATTTGAATTTATATGTATGTATTTGCGACACGTATGAGATTAGACGATTTAAAGGAGATTTTGCGAGTAAACGCACGTTTAAAAAAATGTCTTATGAACATACGTGTTTTTCAAACTTTCGTGTTTGACTGGCTATGTGTACAATAGATATATCTTTTGATTGTAATCATATCAAGTTTAATACTATTATTAGTGAAAAATCACGAATAAATTATTTATTTATATATTTTATTATTCACAAGAAAAAGTTGAAATCGAAATAATTTTGTTACAATCCTTAATAGTAACCATATCCTCCACCATAACCTCCAACTCCAGGATATCCACCATAAATTTGTCCAAATGTTGGATTTGGATTTCCACCCATTCTATTATCAAGATATTCACCAAGAGGACCTATATTAAAACAATATGTATTTTATCACTATCATATTAAATATTCTTACTGTTTAATCCTCCAGGAATATTTCTTTGAATCCACATATCTGATGCTAATTCACTTCCATAACCTCCACCATATCCACCATAACCACCATAACCACCAAAACCATACATATTTAATGTATTATGAAATGGAGAGACTGTTAAAAAATATTTCTTGTTTGATTAATGAATGAAAATTGCTTTGATTATCACTGTTTATATACGATTTTTTTTCATACGAAAATTAGTAAACAAAAACAAGAGTCTTCTCAATTATAACTATAAATAACTCATTAAACCAACGCAAATATCTAAACAAAACTTACTTATTACAATTATCTCTAATGATTCATTGATTTTTATCTATCTATTCACATATTTTCTTATTATAATCTTACTCATAATCCAAAATAAGATTATTTTATTCTACTGAATAATATTCATCATTCTTTTTCTCTTAATTACGTCAATATATATCATACAAAACGAATGTCTATCTTGTAATATTATATGATGATCATGCATTTATTTGCGTCAAGGTAAATGATATTTTTTTGTTTTGTTTTCATTAACTGGTTGATACTATTTGATGAGAAAAAAGAATATCCTTCGCACAAATGTACGTAAATCAAATTTCAATCATCCAAGTTAAAAAAGAACAGTCATTTCAGGAGAAAAATTATGTGTACTAATTAAACATATATGATTTCACAAAATATATTTTAATGATATATGAATTAAAATGAAAATATAGATTTTTGTATTTGAAGAAAGAAGTTCTATAGAAAATAAAAATAAATGATCAATGTAAATAGTTTTCAAGTATGTATCATACATATTTATTGCCATTTTATTAAAATACTTTGATATGTCTGAAAAAAAGAATTATCAGATTAAAATGTTTTCACGAAATATGTGAATTATTAGATTACGATGTTTGGTCAGTATCGAATCATACTATCAGATCTATTATAGAATTTGATTGGATAAGTACAAGACGGATCCTGATCGAACACCGATCGAATTATGGTTTTAATTTTAAAAAAATTAATTCAATATAAAAAAGTCACTCAATGAAAAAATATTTTAATCATGATGACATTGCTGTTTAGACAAAAAAAAGGAAGTAGTCTTTTTTATGACTAATAATAATTCAAACAAATCAAATTAGTACATGGTAACATGTTATTATATGAAATATACTTGTTTATATAAATGTAAATGAATAATATTTTCTTGTTTTTAAATATTTGTTTTTTGATATATATGAAGGCCTATGCTAGTCAAATTTGATGTTATAAGTCATGTATATTCTATATTAAAAAAAAATTCACTGTTTTTAATGTACGTGGTATTTGCTGTTTCATATCATCAACATCAGATTAATTATAAGTGAATAGTTTGATAGATGTAGAGTTTACAATTCCATGAACGAAATCTAAAGATTTTTCATATGTTTTATTTGAATTAAATGAAATTCATTCACCCATTGTTTTCTTCATGTAAGCAGAAATACCATCGGCTACACCCTTTCTGTGCCCTGACTCTAGAAAAAGCCATCGCATTACAATTTTATGTTTCATTGCATATTGATTTAACATATAAATGATTGTTTTATTACGATAGTGTGAACACGGAGAATCTGAAATAATGTTGATTCTTTTTTTTTCTTGATCATTGATTAAATAATCTAACAGATCTTTAATACTGCATCAAGCAGCTTGTGCCATATGATTTGTGCAGTCAGACATTAAACAAAAAACAAATGTATCAGACTATGTCCAAACATATCCTGAATGCAAAGACACATGATGCTCAAAATAATAGGCACCTAAAACGTGAGAATGTAAATAAAAGATTTCATTCAGTTTTTCGAAAGTAGTTCAACCGCTCTGATATACCTTGTTCTTCTTGAGCCTGTCGAACATTATAATTTTCAGTCCAGTCAATTTGTATTGTTACTGTATCAAATGTTTGTTGTGTATCGATTTTTGCTTGTTTAGAAGCTTTGAACTGTTGATGAACACGTTGTAAATGTTGTTCAAGATTCTGTTAAAATGGAAAAAGAAATCTTCTAACAAAATATATGAAGGAAATGAAAATTACTTCAATATCAAATAAAAATCGTTTGATAAAATCTTCATTGGACACTATCAATGGAACTTGTTTTGATACCATAGAAGAACTTCCAGATATTTTCACTTTTTGTCATTCATTATAAGTTAAGTTAAATTTTTTAAGTTTAAGTCGCTGTAGAGAATCTTTAAGTTGCTTGTTTGATTGCTGATTACTTAAAACTTCGTTCAGATCAACCGACATGGAATTCAATAATTGTTTGATAATTGATTTTGTTGATCTCAATTGGCTTAATTTGTCGAATTTCATCTGTGGGCTTGTACAAACAATACATAAATATGTACCCCAATCCTCAACTTTTGATTTAACAACGAATGAAGGTACATGACGTAAGAATGTATGATAATCAATATCAAGTTTTGTTTCTATTTCGAATTGTTGATGAAGCACCGTTAAATGATTTAATCGATATCGTATTTGTTGATGATTTATTTTCTTATTTTTATCTGGACATAATTTTGATATATCATCTCTACACATGAAATTTATAATTTTTTCTTCAAGTTGAGAAGATGTTATTGATGGAGATGAATATTTGATTTGATAAATTAATGCCAAACTTCCGTCGAACAGCTGATATTGTACCATGTGGAAGGTTTTCTTTTTCGTTCATCAATCGTAAAGTTGCTCGCTTTTTAGCTGCTGGACTTAAACTTGTTATTAAGAATTTTGATGAAGATGGTGTTGGCGTTTCTGGTGATGAAGGTTTATTTGTCACTGGTGATGATGAAGTAAGTTGTTTCACTTTCTCTTCTAAATCCAAGACCCTTTTACGAAGTTTCATATTTTCATCTTTTTATTTATTGATATTAGCTCGACGACGACATTGGCCTTCTTTTTTTCTTAGATCTTTTTTTACTGATGATGGTGATGATGATCTTATTGCTTGTTCATTCAAGCTTTTTTGTCTTTTATTACGTCGATAGGTAGCTTGGTTATTCGCTTTTTTTTAATATTCTTTATCAAAAGTTTTTGAAACTAAACGTTTCATTTTTATTTTTAATCTATATTTTTGGTCATATGTTAAGATACGTTTTTTTTTCATTTTTGGCTATTAATCTAAAACAAAGGATTATTAGGATCAGAGTAATATGCATATCTGACATTTGAATTCTCATGCATATCATGTCTTATAATGAGATTTATAAGACGCTTTCACCATTACGAATCATAATGATTATCAAGCACATTGTTTAGCTGACAGTCTTACCAAACTGGCATCAGATATGTGTTTTCGGACGTGATATAAAGATACAAAAACGATAGTAATTTCAAACAGTCCTTGATCCAGTGAAGGTTTGTGAACTTTGTTTGCAGATATCGTTCAATCTTAGTGCATAATTACTTCAAAAAACCTCGATCTACATTTTCGTAGTAAAACTGAATTTTCTTCCGGATGGAGAAAACTTTTTGCGTCATTTTTTGGGATATTACTCTGCTCTGTGAGATGAAAAAAGGATCAAATTTTGGTCGCAAACGGATTAGTTTTCATTGAGTTATGGCCATCGCAAAATTTAAAAATCTCGATCTACATCTAGTGTGAATGCGGTATTCTTTTATATTCTGCTCAAATTTTTGTATTAACGAACCTTATGAACCAAACGTCTTTTACTTGTCAAATTAATTTCCCCCTCTTTCTCTTTCATATTCGATAAAATTTGTTCTAATCAAATTTCTAGAAATTGGAAGCCAATGATTTTAATCTCGATTCACACCAAAACGAAAAGTGTCTAAAAGTCAATTGTTGATAGTTTTTCATCCATAAAACGCTGCCTATTGTCAAAACTAAGGTCATATTCTGAAAGCTCTCGACGAGTTCTACAAGCCTAACTATAAAAAACAATTTTAAAAAAATCGCAATGTAAAAAATAATGTTCATGTTCTTCCGCCAGATGTGGTTAGAAAGCTAGTATTTAACATTGTCATTACGATTTCTCGGGAACCGAAATAGCTGGAACGATGATTTTTTTACAAGTGAATCGCCATCTCTAGGCCAACAAATAAAAAAAAAATCAAATTCGGTTGAGAAGAACTTGAGTTATAAGCATTTTTCTGCCAAACAAAACGGTACAATGGGCGCGCTCTTTACCCATATACTCTGGCGGCAGTACGTAATATATCTGTATTTGCGCAGCTATACCTTAAAACACTTCTTTCTGACGCTTTGTAACATTGTTATCGTTCTTATCTCTCGCTGTATTTAAAACGAAGTCGAGAACCATCTTTGTTTTCATTCGTATACAAAAAAGTAAGTTAAACCAAGTCTTTTACTAGTTATCTTATCACACAACTATGAGGCAGAAAAACATCAACACAACTTTAATACCACCGCTTCTAGTCGATCGTGACAGTGAATCTTACGCCGATGAACCTGTTTTCGATCCCGATATTCATCTGGCATTAACCGAACCAGAATTTGTCGTGATAGTCGATGGTTTTCAATACGTGCCGAAAGCACCACAACTTGCGAAGCCTATATCACCAACTGGCGAAAGTCAAATAGCATACACGGGACCATTTCAAGTTTTAAGTGATGAAGGTTATCGTATATTACTTTCAATTCTAAAGCGTGAAATGGCCTATCAAATATCTGATGCACGTCATCCATCAAAAATTCGATTCGGTGGCTATCGTAGTAAATGGTTACAAGAATTCAATCGATGCCCACGTATTCTTGAACATCTATCACGTATTACTGGTGATGTGCAACTTCTGCCAACAGCGCAACAATCAAATTATAGTCATACGAATATCGGCTATGCAGGCTCGGATCGAGTGGATTTCTTTCATCGTGATAGTGTACCGTATATTTTGATCTTACTGGCCTGTGATATGAGTAACACGGTCGGCGGAGAATTACAACTGATTGAACGTGAGCCTGACGATGCTTTTCGTCTGATTGAACAATATCAAGGACAAGTACCAAAAGAATACATTCGAACAATTGATTATCTCGGTTCAAACTCATGTGTGTTCATGCAAGGTAAGACGAATACTATTTTTTGATAGAATGAAATTTACTAATGAGTAGGTAGTCGTATTGTGCATGGAGTAACAGGTATTGAATCTTGTACGGAACCGCGAATTACAGTGGTCAATTCTTATATATCGGCCGATCCATTTGCTACGGATCTAACACGATATGATACATTTCGTAAAGAAAAATCAGGTGCATTAGAATTTGCTGTACATAAGATGTGGCGGGCAAACGCACAACTGCTTGATCTCGCATCCGGTGAACAATCCTGGCCAATAGTCAATCAAGTAATTGAACGACTCAATAAATCTATTGAAGAACTTGAACGATGCCGAGATCTACTCATGGAGAAAACATCGGATCGTGTTCATTTTTATGATGCAACGAAAAAACAAATGGCATTCTTCGAGACAGCTCCAACTCCACTGACAAAAGAATCAAGTGCTATGTGAATATTAACTTTCATATCAAATTCCGTTTTTTTTTTCATAAATAACAATTGTTCATTTGTGTTAATTCGAGTGTTCACTAATAAATGAAAACCATTTTGACGAAGATAAAAGATAAAATTTTTTTCACGAATGGAACTCAGATCAGTAAGAACATTCACTCATTTTTTGATTGTGCGTCTCGTGAGAAAAAGTGGAATTAGTAGAATTTTCACTTCGAAACATCACGACGATCATGTGTCTGTCAGTGGTCGATGCAGGATTTTCTCTGGGTACGAGCGGTCTATAGGGAAGAAATTTTCTGGCTAAGGGTGGTCATTCATATTCCATGACAATATGCTGAAAAGAGCAGTTTGCTACAGCAAATAAACAATTGAGAAACAATGCATTGACAATTGCCAGTTTCAATCGTGTAGATGTGAAAAATTAAATAGAAAATTTCATTGAGCACATTTGTTCTTTACCTGCTTATTTCATCGCAATAGATTAAGAAAATCTTGTCTTAAGTTTTTGTTTGCTTCTTCTGTTCGAATATGTGTTACGTTGTAGGATGATGGCCGAATGCTTACATACAAAACCGTCTACAGCTGCATCGAAAACATGCTCCACAGACGAACACACTTTAGAGAGCACGATCACTGCTAACACAGATGCCTTGTACAATCATATAAAGATGTGTCTGGAATATAAGTTAAACAGTATATGTCAAGTAAGTTACTTATCGATGAATTGATTGACGAAATTGTTGTTCGTGCAAGGATATTCGTGATATGGGCGATGATGATGTCTTGACACTCTATGCAAATCATTGGTATAGTTATTAAATCAAGTGCAAAGGAGAAAATCAGTCCAGTATACTCGATTGAACTTGATTCTTTTTGTTTGCTACAAACTTCTTTTGTTGACATTAACTCGAATCAGTCGACAGACTTCTACCTACCTTGCTACAAAGTCCATTGAAACTATCCTTCATATTTATTGTAAGGAAATACATGTATATTCTTCTCAAGAGTCTGCTTGATGTTTGTTTTCAATAGAAAAAATTTCTTTGATATGGTTAAGAGTGATGCAAAAAACAAAAGATTCTTTATGAACGCGAACAAATGCCGGAATATACCATCACGGTATGTGATATTTTCTACAGATGCATACACATACACATGATGATTGATGCATTCATATAAATATCTCAATATTTCGATTTCAAATAAACTTATGCGAAATCTTATTTACCAAAAGAGAAATCTACACTGGTAAATTTAAATAATATTCTCGGCGATCTCTTTCTTCGGTCAAGTACGTTGAATACTATTACGAATCAATTGGAACGATGCATTCAGAATGAGAATACCTATTAGTCAAATATCAAAGGAATTAAAGCGCTAGAATGTGCCGGTGAGATAGAAATCAAAGTAAGTTGTTGATCTTGACTCATATTCCTCGTTATTACAGTCACAAGTCAAGATCTACAACGTTATATTCAAACATTTATCGATATTGGAACAAAGTTCTTGCAACTTGTACAAGTTGATGCAAATAATGAATTAAATATCAGTGCTATTTTTGACGAGGTAAAAGAAATTTGTTTGAATTCTTCTTTGTTATGAAAAGAGAGGATAGGCTTGTTAGAGGTTTTTACGTAACGGTGTATTTCGAGATAGAACTGGTCGTCGAATTAGATTTTCTGAATTCTTACCTCAATATTGTGATACATTCTTAACCAAAGCGTATGCTAAACTAAATAACGTGACGATTTCCATTGGTTTGATCGATTATTTTTATCTGTAAACTTAAACCAATGAAGAAAGTAGATCGTGAAAAACGATTGAATCAAATGATAATAGTATCAAGTGTTCTAAGATACCGTCGAAGGATTGAATGTTATTCTAGATTCTTTTTAATTATATCGACAATAAAAATAAGTTTGAAAAGTTGTATGACACTCGACTGATCAAACAATTAATTCATCGATTAAGAGTCTCCTATGAGTATGAAAAATTCATGCCTTCACAATTAGAACTAAAATGATTCAGCACCGTTTTTTTCATTTGAAATCATTGTGTCATTGTCTTTTAGACGATCTATGGTGATGGATATGTAGCCAATCTCGAAGAAATGTCTCACGTTATTCTTCTTAGTCAAAAATTCATTCATCAGTATCGAAAGCGGCTCGAGAACAAAGGTAGAGTAGACCAAGCGACAGAAAATCAAAGAAAAACATGACTTGATCTATCACAGTCGATTTTTTTATTATTGTGCTCATGTCTTGATTACCGATTTATCGTTGTAGTAAAAATCTATCGTGAGCACTTTCACTGACTTCAATACCCAACATTACGAACCGCGGAAATTAATATAACTATAACACACATCAAACGGGAAATGTTACGTCTGGTTTGGACAGTCTATTGCAAAGTCAAATGTTCCTCTGTTAGGAAAGCGACGAATATATGAATGTTAACATGAATTCTCCTATTCGGCTGGTCACAAACTTCAAAAGGTAGTTTTGTTTGTCTTGTTGTACCTACGAATGAATTATCTGTTATTTTCTTGTAGCAACATCAAACAATTCAATTCCCATGTTCTAGTAAAATCGAACGAAGAAAAAGACATCCAAAATATTCGTCGAAAAAAACCTGAGGATCGTCAACAACGTCATTGAAATAGCAATCATTCTCATCATCAAATCACGAAAGAAACTACCATAGACATCATTAATCGATCAAGTCATTCAACAAACGAGTCCATATTTTCAATTGGCGGGAGGGGGGAGGGAGGAGTGAGTCCAAGTTCCCTAGGATTTTGTTCGAAGGGACCCGGAACCCCCTTCACAATTCATTTCTCTCTTTATTTCTAAGACTTGTTAGAATACTCTCATAGCCTTTTATGCATTTTAAGTGTCTTTTTTTCATTCGGTTCTTTCTACAATAAAATTTGTAGAAATATCTATGCCATCATTTAAAATTATCTCCTTATACAAGTGTTTTTTCATATTAGATCGATTAAAACATAGCATATATTTTCTTTTCGAGACTATCAGTGAGATGTCAAATATATTTTATTAT
>JAJEKB010020775.1:576805-630921 GCA_022393335.1 Macrotrachela quadricornifera
TCTGATGCTAATTCACTTCCATAACCTCCACCATATCCACCATAACCTCCACCATAACCACCATAACCTCCACCATAGCCACCGTAACCAAACATATTTAGTGTATTATGAAATGAAGAGACTATTGAAAATTCTTTCTCGTTTGATTAATGAATGAAAATTGCTTTGATTATCACTGTTTATATACTAGATTTTTCATATAAAAATTAGTAAACGAAAATAAAAATCTTCTG
The DNA here is from genome assembly GCA_022393335.1 of Macrotrachela quadricornifera. Lineage (NCBI taxonomy): Eukaryota > Metazoa > Rotifera > Eurotatoria > Philodinida > Philodinidae > Macrotrachela > Macrotrachela quadricornifera. Next base: position 577,039 of record JAJEKB010020775.1, read on the forward strand.
AATCATAACTATTAGTAACTCATTAAACCAACGCAAATATCTAAACAAAACTCACTTATTACAATTATCTCTAAAGATTCATTGATTTTTATCCATCTATTCACATATTTTCTTATTATAATCTTACTCATAATCCAAAATAAGATTGTTTTATTCTAATGAATAATATTCATCATTCTTTTTCTCTTAATTACATCAATATATATCATACAAAAAGAATATCTATCTTATGATATTATATAATGATCATGCATTTATTTGCGTCAAGGTAAATGACGTTTTTTGTTTTGTTATGATCAAGTCGGTGAAATTACATGATAAGAAAAAAGAATACCCTTCATAAAAGTGTGCGTAAATCAAATTTCAATCATCTAGGTTAAAAACAGACTTTTTTTAGGAGAAAAATTATGTATACTAATTAAACATATATGATTTCATACATATATTTTAATATAATAATATATAAATAAAAATGAAAATATAGATTTTATTATTTGAAGAAGAAAGAAATTCTATAGAAAATAAATAAATGATCAATGCAAATAATTTTCAAGTATATATCATAATAGGGGCAGTGGAACGTTTTGAAACTCAATGAAGATCTGTTTATCATCCTAAGATACTTTTGCACACATCAACATGAGGTATTTTGAGTGAATTTTAGATGATAGACTGTTGCGGACTGCTTCATAGTTTTGATATTAGAAAGCTACTGCACTAAATTATTCTGTTCTTTATTTTTAGAGTTTCTAAATGTTTAGAGAAGGGTAAGAGTTTCAAAAAACAGAAGAATCATTTATTTCACATTAAAACATTTAGCCAAAATATCCTTATCTTTTTTCACTTGTTGATATAAACGTAGACATTATTTGATTTAGATCAATTTCATCAAGTTTTCTTCATAAATATGTGCCAATAAACAATGATTAAGCAGTGACAATCATAACAGAATCAGTTAAATAAAATAAAATTAATTTATGATATTCTCTAAATATTTGTTTACCTATTTCGCACATATTTTAAATATCACAAATTATTGATATTTTTGTTATTTGTTTTAATTACTGCTCGGAAAAATTATAAGTGCTTCACTTTTGAATCTTTCAACATGAATATTACCGTAGCAAAAATTCCTTCTAGTTTCTTTCGTCACAATATATAAATAAATATGCTAAATGTTGGGACACCTGCGCCAAAGAATATTCATGTGTGTGACCAAATTCCGAACACATAATTTCGATGAGGTTCAAGTCTAACTGAGTCTATGTATCATGAGTATTTGTTGTCATTTTATTAAAATACTTTGAGATGTTTGAAGAGAAAAGATTAAAAAAAATACCAAATTACTTTCAATGGCATTTCTCGCCCGTTCTTTTTTTTGTCGAATATTTTGGAAAAAGTTTTTCTGTTTATATGTACTATAGATAGACTACGTGTTGGTATTTCGATCGTCGTTTGAATGATCTCGATCGGCCTTGCCATTCAACTGTTATCGGGTGCTTACGAAATGCTTTCGCCAAAAAAACATTTTTCAAAAAAATTTTTTAATATGTTCAGTGAATTCTACACGAAAACTTGTTCATCAAAATGCTGAAAAAAAATCAGAGTGTTCCCAAAGTTATTGTTCCGTTTTCTCAAAAACTGGATTTTCATCCAAGTCACATGATTGTACCAAGGACAACTTCTCTTTAACTTCGTGCGATCGAGCTGAAATTTTTATCATAGATACTTTGAAGTATTCTTCAGAGGTAGTTTTGGTCATTTTAATTTCTAATGTATCCATCGGGACTTATAGGATTCTCAACGTCAGCAACTTGGTTCTGACAAAAACCTTTACGTATTTTTTTATTAAAACTAAAGAATGTGAGATTTTCTCGAAAGCTCAAAACTAACTCAAAAGTACAGTCATAGGCATCTGCAAAAAAACTTTCAATCCAATCGGTCAAAATTAAAGAAGGTTTGTCTGTGTCAAGGTAAGAACCTATGGAAAATCAAGATTTTTCCTAAATAACCATGAAAATCGCTTTAGAGAATTTTTTCCTCGAACATGTGTCTCATTATTTTAGATGGTCTATTTGTAACAAAAATTTCAATCCAATCGGACTTTTCGTCTTTGAGATCTGAAAATCTTCAAAAAAGAGGGGGCACCCTTAAGGACATTTTTTCATAGTACGAAAAATTTTTTTTCCATTAGCGCTAATATCCATTTCAAAATAGAAGAGCCCTAAGTATTTTTCGAATAATTTTTGGTAGACACAAGATACAGACCTGCCGTTATGATCGTTGGAAAGAGGAATGAAGACGCATCGAAACATATATAACAAACTTTTCTAACAATTTGTCTTGAATGTCTTCAATCGAGATCTTTTAAAAACGGTGTATCGCGCCTGGTCGGTACAATGAATTTCCGATTTTCAGGAGTACATCAGAACCACCAATCGAAGATCTGCAAAACTACACATGGCCCATATTTTTAATTTATATAGTTCAAGAGTTATAGCCATTTTAGTGTGAGTTTCTACCTGATTTTTTCAGAAAATTAAGTGAAAATTTCACTTTTCTGCCTTCTGTTTTTGATAAACAAAACCATTTTTCTGATTTTCTGTGGTAAATTTGTTGGCAAACTGGTTAAAAAAAATTCAGAAAACATATTTGAAAAATCCATAATATAAAAATCAATGCATCTGTATCTCTTCTTTCCTATGGTAAAAACCCATTTCTCTATCTTGTCCCTATCAAAAGTTATTCAAAAAATATTCAAGGCTTTTCTTTTTTGAAATGGATAATAGTAATTCATTACTTACTTTGTCCTATTGAAAAACAAAATATACAAAAAAAAATACAGCATAAAAAGTCTAACACTTCACGTAATATCATTTATCTTCTAATATCTATTCCAAAAAAGAGACTTCCGGATAGTTTTTGAATAGTTTTTGATAGGAAGATGGTAGAGAGTTGTGAATTTTTATCATCAAAAAGAGTTGATAAACACTGATCGAATCATATATAGTAGAATTCTTTCGCAAATTTTATTGTTTAATTTTTATAGGGACTTTTGTAAACCATTACATTGAAATTAACCACCACAGAGTATTCTGGATTTTCAGAAATGAAACGCAACCGGTAAGTGACGATTCTATTTTTTCTAGATATTAGGCAAAATTCCTAAACTTTTGCAGTTTATATATAAATTCGATACATCAAACAGTTTGAAACGTATATATTCTTTTTAGAAGAATTTACAAAACTCGCAAATCAATCACCGTCTCCGAATAACAGTGAACGTGGAAACAGGAATCAAGTGTGAAGAATTTGGGTGTAGGCTACAGTGATGCTTCTAGGATCAACAAGTACTTCGAGCAAATTCAGGAATATTCAAATGGATACATATTCAAGACTCAGAGGATTTTTTTTCCAATTTGTGTATCGCACTGCCGAGAAGCATCGGCAGATATTGCAGTCTTAGCAGAAATTCGATGTCTGCTCCCTAACTCCAAGCATTTTCCGATACTTTCAGCCCAAAAATCGCGTCTTTCTGACTTTATGTTCAAGATTGATCGAATCATTGGACATAATATCTAATTCGCGAATACACGATTTAGTAATTATACTCGATATAAACAATAGAAAATATTGTTGTTGCTCATCGATATCAATCATAGCAAATTTGCATCATTTTTAGTCTATCCCTTGACTGTGCAATTACCACTTTACATATTTGTACTGATTTAATTAGATCTCATTTTATCTTTTTCATATCATTATTCTCTTGTGATGTTATGAAAGGGATGCTAATTTAATGACTTTGTAATACACTTGACTTATCAACAAAAAAAGAAACAAATCGATAGTAAAAAAATCATCGATATCTTTTTTTAACACTTTTGATTCCTTTCATTATTTTTAATAATAATTCGTTTTTATCGTTTGAAATTACAAAAACATTTGATAAGAAATATGCAAATAAAATTTCTGAAGAAAGAAGTATTGGAAGAATTCTATGACGATAAAACCATGCATGTCAAAATATTGTTAAGATCTAATGTATCAGGATTATTTACTGTTGACGATCTAAATCAAATAAATTAATGTAACAGTAATATAAATTAATCTCTTGATACTTTCATAAAATATAAGTGAGTAAATGCAACAATATATAAAACAAATAGTTCTTATATTAGGACTATCACGAATATGATAGACAAATTCGATCTCAAGTGTTCAAAACGATGTAACCGTTATCAATGCAAGGTTAGATTATATCAATATAATTTTCAATCAGACAGGATAACAAGCTTTCATTAGTTTGTGTCTGGCATTGTGCGAGATTGTGTAATCATTTGTTATTACCTCAATATTAGCTTTATTATTAATTTATATTTTGATAAATATGAAAATAACAAAATGAAATGGAATCAATAACGACAGCTCGCATTGAATATCTATTTTCCTAATTACCAATTCTCTACTATAATATTATATACCTTTAATTACATTCCGCGCAAATCATACTTCGAAAAATATTACAAAATGTTATTTATGATCATTCAATCTAATTACATATTCATACGAAGCAAGTATAGTTTTATTAATAATGATAAATTTTCATTTTAATTTTAATAAAATATTTTTAATGAATTATTTGTGATAACTATTTTATTTTCGAAGTTGTATTTAATTCAAGTTGATTTCTTGTCATTACTCCAATACGATTATTCCAATGATTTTGATCATAACAAAATAGAACAAAACGTAAAAAATCTTGACGATATGATGATGCTGAAATAAGATATACATAAAAATTGGATGCATAACTAATATATAAAATAATATTTCCTATATCAGAAGCTAATGTTTCTTGTGCTATACGATATGATGTTTTTACTACTGATGATGTTATACTTTGATAGATATTTACTATTGCAAAAGGTATTATTGGAATGACAACTACAATGATTTGTAATAGTATCATTGAAGTTAAATTTCGTTGAAATGTGCCACGTAATTGGATACTGGTAATTGAAGTAATATTACGATATGTAAGTAAACCGGTAATAATTAGTATTGTTCCTGGTAATATACTAAGAAGAACAGGTCGAAGAAAATAATTCCCATAAAGAACAAAACTAGGATTAATAGGAGAACATTTTGTCGTAATATTACCTGTTGCAGTTTTACTTTCAACAATTGTATAAAAAATTAGATATGGTATATTAATACCAATTATGATCAAAATATCAATTGTAACAAGAGTTTTTGCTGTATTTAAATTACTTCGATTACGCCATGTTACATTTCGACATGACATTAAAAATCTATCAATAGAAGCAAAACAGAGGCATGTTAAAGAAGTAAGAGTACCTATATAGGAAATAAATAAACGACTTTTACACCAAATTATACTTGTTGATGATGCATCAATACCAAAACCTATGGATAATACTCGTGGAAAAAGACCAACTGATAATGCAATAAGATTAAAAAACGATGAAATAAATAATAGAAATGAACATGATATTGATCGAGTAGAAAATAAAAGACAAAGATTAATTAGATTTCCGATTATACCAAAACTAAATATAGGTACACCAACATAGATACTAAACTGAGTACTAATAAAAGTAAGTGATGTTGACGACATGATGATGATTTTCAGAAATATTGTATGTATGCTAAAATATTGAAATATAATTCAATATCTGGTATGACATTTGAAAGTAACATAGCATTCACGCCATTCTGAATTAATTTATGTGTCAAAACCAAATTAATATGGATATAAAATATCCAGATTATGCTGAATGAGGACAAATTAAAAGAGAGATTTAGATATCTTCAAAGTGGATGTTTTTACTGGATTTAACTCAGGAGAAGATTGTGAGAATGTATATTTTAGCAAGAATTACCTGAAATGTAATCAAACGTTTTAGCAACCGTGGATGAAAACGGTCGAAATCTTGTTAAGAACATCCATCAAATTAAACTTATTATTGATTTGAATTACATTCGTATTAGTTATTCATTGAATGATTTCGTCATCAAAATCTTTTATCATTTCAATTCAATCATCTACAGTCGTTTCCAGACGTTCAAACTTATCAAAAAATTCTGCATTACTTTTTCTGTCATTGTAAGAAGTAAATCTTGATGACTTATCTTGTCAGAAACATTCAGACTATAGAATTCAGATTTTGCTATTCTGGTGGACTGGATGTGTACTTGTTAATAATATATTATTATTACTATTAACATTATATTCTTTTCGAATTATCTACCAAATACAGTCATCGAGTAAAAATCTCAATATTAGTCACAGAAAAATTGGGCATTCTATTGTTATGAGCGTTCTTTATTAAATTTTCAAAGATGATAATAATATTAACAGCACAATCATGTAGTAATTTTCTTCACTATGCTCATATTTTTCTGCTCATTGACAAAGATACGCTCGTGCAGTTACAGTCAGTTTTATTGTCTAGAAATAACAAATAATATGGCATCCTGATTAGATAAAAATATATTATAAATGTCCGTTGTCCATTTGAGAGTTAAACGGCTATGATCGTTTTGTGAATAAGTTTTTATAGAACCGAGATAGAGATGTGGGGTTTTCATAGTTGGAAAGAAGAGATAAAAATGCATGGAACCATATATAGAACGTTCTTTCCAAGTATTTTTCTAAAGGCTTTAGTCGAATGTTTTCAACGAATTTCTTTTTTTTTCTTCTACGTTAAAAAAGAGATTTTCTACCAAAACCTCATAAAAACTTGAATTTTTCGATTATTTTGTTGGAAAAATGAGGTGGTCAATTGTGTTTCTGATGGTTTCCTGAAAGATCAATGAATTAATATCGTGATCATGATAGACATACTGTTTTTCTTGAAGTTTGAAATAAAAACCTTTAGAAAAATAGTTGGAAAAAACTTTCTATATATGATTCAATGTATTTTCATCTTCTCTTCCCAACGGTGAAAATCCCACACCTGTATTTCACTGTTACCAAAAGTTATTCGAAAAATGCTTATGACCATTTTATGAATTTTTATCGGCTAAACTATAACTTTTAGATAGTCAAATCATATTTTTTGATTATTGTTAAAATAAGAACGAATTCTTTCTGATTGAAGCAATAGTCATTTAAGAAGTAACGTACTCTATAAAATATGATGATATAAATCTATCACTTTTAATAACTGTCAATATTGACAAGAAATGATTAACAGATGATTATATAAACGAATTGCTGCGATCGTGCGCCTTATAAAAGTCTAACTAATATGTGGTGAGTTGTAAATTATTCTGACAGATAACAACGAATGAGCATATAGTAATACAAGAATCATTAAATAAATATCATATGTGGCATATGTACTTCCGCAGTGTCACATTCCTATAATTACAATATATTGGAGAAAAAGAAAGTATTTGTCATTCATTAATCTATAGTTCAGTTTAAGTCAGTACCTAGTCAGAACTGGACTGGTGCATATTTAAATTGCAATACAGATATCAACAATCGAATTTTGAACTAAAAGTAGGGATTTTTAGGAATTCTGCAGCCTATTGTAGAAAAAATTTCACGTATTGGTACTACTACTGTTACTAAGATATATATATACAGAAGCATTTGGTAAACATCTGGATTTGATTGCATGTTATCTAATTGTAAGGTTTACAATATAAGAAACGATAGGTTATTGATCTAAAGATTCTCTCTTTTTTACTTTATTTGATAATGAATTAAGATCATTTTGTTGATATAGAGCTTACACATGAACAAGTTTATTTTGATATATATATATTTATTCAAACGGTTAAATTGAAAAGAAGAGTACTTTTGTATATTTTCACCTGCTGTTCTACTAGGAGCTAGACGATATGTACAGTTTATTTAAAAAATTAGTGTTAAAAACATGTTTTTCCGTAAAAAGAAGTTTTCATTTAACGGATGACGCATAAAGAATTACGGTGCTTATATTTTCGAAATGTCTCCTCTATTATTCCTTAGATTAAACTATTTTTCTTTTGTCAAAAGACAATCCTTAAAAACCACCTAGATGTGGAAAGTTAATAGAGAGAAGATCGACAAAAAAAAAGTTGGTATACATTAAAAATCAAAATTTTCAGAAAAGATGATCATGTTATTAAATATATGTGGAAAATAGCTGATATTAATGACGCTCTTTCAGTAATTTTAAAATCCGACAGCAAAATTCTATGAAACAGTTGAACATATTACTTTGACTTAAAATTGAGGCGGTGATCATTTTTCCGCTTTTATCCTGAAAAACGATTATGATCATTAGATTACAGTTTATGAGATGAACTGGATCCGTGTGACAGCAAAAACAACCTTGATGCATAGTGACATAGTCAGAAAAAAATCATAGAAGGGAGGCATTTATCCTTTAGAAATGTTTTTTTTTTAATGATGAAAAGTATAACGTGTGATTTTAATGCCACAAGTCTAAAGATATTCGTTGTGAAAATAATCTCTGCTGTACTGCCGATTCGAAAAAATCTTGTTGACATTCTTATTCTGATTAATTGAATGAATTTTATAGGCCTCTGATTTAAAAATGTATTTCTATTCATAAAAACAAAAAAAAATCTTGTCCCACAGTAATCGTCAGGATAGCTATATCGTTGAGACGATCATCAACCATCTTGTTACGAGCAAATGTCTTGATCAATTTAAACCTAGAGAAAATACGTTCACATGTAGTTCAACTAGCAGCCATTGTGATTATAATTGTCACTAGATTGAACATGTTCGAAAATGTATGTTTGAGTAGACGAAATTGATGAAATAAATCAATAATATCTTCAGGTTTCTTACTGCTGGTAAACATATGTAAAAGGACAATATTCAGATACACTGTACATGTTAAATCAAGACCAAGTTCGAGAGCGACATTTTTAATTTTATTACCATTTAAGAAATGATTGTTTTCGGGATAGAAGACACAAAGATTGCTTAGTAGAATAGAGGTAGCAGATGTAAGTCTTTCCACTATTTCACATACAATGCTTCACTCATGTCTTCGTTTTAATTTCGTATAGTCAAGTTAACGAAGAAGTCATGCTATTAAGCGAGAATATTTTGAATACTATTCTCAACGCTTGTTTTGTTTTAATGACATAATGCTACAGAATCTTCGTAAATGCTTTTAAATTATCGTTCATCGCACAGCTGTAAAAGCAAGTTATTCTGTTTCAAGCGGCTGCTTATTAATTCTTTTAGTTTCTAGGCATCACAGACTATTCAATAGTGGAATAACTAACATATATAAGTAATAGAATAGTTTATCATGACTTGATTCTCTTTTAAATTATTTTATAGAGATAAAACCATCTGATCAGATTCTGTAGCAGGAATCAAAATTGCTTATGGAAGCTCCTCACACCCTCACCCTCACCCTATATGAACAATTTATCTGACAGTGATTCTCAAAATGAATAGAATGGATGCAGTCGAGGATTAAATGAGTTGATGCAACGAGTGTTACTTTTCTTTTTTAAAGCAAATAATAATTCGAATAGAAACCGATTATGAAATAAGATAATCGACGATAGTAGACTCTACTTAAACTAAATTAAGAAAAAGCATATTTTATTAAACATAAAGTTAATAATTTAATAATATTGTTTTAAAAAGATAAAATCTAATTGATATTAATAATGGCAGGTGTAATTGTTGGATGATGACGACGATGAGATTTCATCATCCATAAATTTCGAACATGAGGAGATACTAATGCTAAAACAATAGTAACACTAGTTATTGATATACTAAAAACCACCCATTGAATTTGTGATGACCACCATGGTAAATATTTAGTAAAATTATAAATTAATAATATTATTGTTGAAGGAATAAAAAATATCATTAATAATCCAAGAAGAACACATATTCGAAATAATACAATTAAATCACGTCGTGCATTTATTTGTTGAATTTGTGTCATTGTTGATATTAAATTATTATTTCCTCTTCGCATTTTTCTTAATGTATAAAAATAACATCCATTGGTTATATTCATTGGAATTATATAAGCTAATGTACCATTTAATAATGTACTTCGATAACTTGTATATTCAATTTGACAATGATAATCATCATTTAGATATTTAAAATCATTAAGTAATAATGTAGGAATAATAATTAAAAAGCAAATAATCCATTGAATAATAATTAATATTTTATAAAATTGAATAGATTGAAGTGATTGTTTGGTATAATAAACTACACGACATAAACGATAAATTGCTTGAAGAGTATTTGAATAAAATATTCCACATATTGATACTAATTGTAAATAAGCACGTATTCGACAATATATTCCATCGTCTAACGATATTAATAAATAGATATGTCCAGGTAAAGCACGTGCATATTGTTCAAGAAGTAATGTACAAAAAATAAATAATGCAAAATACATATTAGCTGTTAAAAGTAATGCTATACGATGTGGAGAATTTTTTATTTTTATTAAATGATAAACAATAAATGTAAACACTCCTATTGATATACACATACTTATTGAAGATAATGTTATAGTCGAAGAATCCATAATAATATTTATTATCTGTCGTGTTGATGAATTCATTTTGAATGAAAAGAAAATAGAATTTAAAATTCTCATTATTTATTTATATAATCTATTAAACACATAAGAACAAAGCTTATTTTAATGATAATTTAAGTAGCTTAAATATAATAGAAAATAATAGTAGGCGTTCTTTTTTTTAAAACTTTGACACCTTATAATTATATAATCATGTTATATGAACAAAGAAATCATCGGTAATATATTGTTATTATTTTGAATTATTAATATATTTTCTAAACATTGTAGTTTAAACAAGAAAAATATAAATATATGTAAATATATGCATATTTATAGAGAAAAGTATCAAAAAATATTTAAATAGTCTATGGGATGCTTGTTAATAGGATAATCATGCATAGATATTCTATTTTAAAATAATATATTATTTTCTATCGATTAATTTTTTTCAAAGAAATATTTTACTACCGTTGTTTATGTAGATGTTCGCGTCAAGTACCTTTAAGAAAGATTTCCTATGTTTAAAGTAGAGAAGGCTGTTCAGAAATAGAAATATTTCCATTTCAAAACAATATTTGATGATACTCCTTTCAACGATAGACTCAGTATTCTTTACTTTTGAGTTGAAATTACTCCCATCATCTGTAGATGACCGAGTGATTGACCATGTTGCAATGTCAATTTTTCAGTTATCAAAGGTTAGAACAGACTAGATAGCACGTGATGATATAATTACTGCAGAGTAATGCAGTTTTTTCTTTTATAATCAATTGCTTATTTTTAGTCAAAAGTATGTAATCAGGCTTAACTAAAGCGTTGGCAAATTAATAACTTCGAGCTATGAAGATAATATCACCGTAAAGATGACGTTATTGTGCAGCTTAAAATAGCAGAGAAAGCTGTTCAAGTAGACAAGTAACGAAAAGTTGACATATTCACACGTAAAGTACTCTTAGTTTGACGTATAAGAAAAGAATTTCCCTAGAAATTTTTTTAAACATGTTCCAATGTACGATTTTTACCAGTACAAATGGTTATTTTTTTGTTATACAGTAGCGAAAATACTTAGCTTTCTAATCGTATTTTCTTCACACTGTAATAAAAATGATTATTTTTAACACAGAAAAAAAACAAATACCAATCCGTACCTTTTTTGACTGATGATAAGGTGAATTGAATGAGCTAAAATATTCACTTTAATCACTTGCATAGAAAAACTACGTAGATAGGTATTCAAAATCGACATATATGTATTCAATTCAAAACAATAAAAAAAAATTATCAACTAGCAATGCACACTAATTTTTAACTGGTTTTATTCGATTCTAGTCAAAGAAATCGACGAAAAATGAATGTATTGATTTTTTTTTAGCCGAAATTTTTTTTTACATAAGATACCTTTAATAACAAACCGTATTGTAACAATTGGAAATAAAATCAACACAACTGCAATGATATTTATTGTTCAGACGTTCAAAATGATTTTATATAATTTTGAAGAAAACAAACACGGATAAAACACACAAAAAAAACCTATATTTATCATAGCACAAATTTGAACAAATCTGATGATAAATAGAAATCAAAATTACATAACATATGTTTACAAAAGAACGAAATATAAAAATCTAAAAGAAAATGTTGCTAGTTCATTGGTTAATATTAATAATAAATTTGGCAAAGGGCCATCTGTGTCGTGATTGAATACAACATCATCATTACTTTCAATGGCGTCAACAAAGTTAATGACTCAACACAAAGAAATTCTGTTCTCAATGAAACATGAAAATTGTGGGGAAGGTCTTTTTTCATTGAAGTACATGTCATTCATCATATACTGTATTACGTTACTGATGCGTAGTATTCCTTTTGCATTCTCAATAAGAATAGAATTTCTCTGTACGCGCATTTATCCCATATAAAATATACGTTCTATTCCAAAATTTTATTTTCTTTCGTGAAAAACAAACAAACAAATACTATATAATTACGATTTGTTTTACTAAATCAAGATTCTTTCTCCATTTTATAAGACGACGATGATCTGATGGTAGTGAATGTTTCCCAATATCCACTGCGCGTTCATAATACAAATATGCTTTTGAGTATTCACCCATGTTATTATACAACAGACCGATGTTATTGTAGGTCAAAGCCAAATCAGGATGATTTGAAGGAAGTGAGGTTTTGCTGATTTCAAGGGCTTTTTCGTAATACACAAGTGCTTTCGAATATTCACCCATGTTGGTATATACTAAACCGATGTTATCGTAGGACGCTGCCAAACTAGGATGATTAGAAGAAAGTGATTGTTGTTTAATTTCTAGGGCTTTTTCATAATACGAAAGCGCTCTGGAGTATTCACCCATGTTGTTATATACCAATCCGATATTGTTGTAGATCGAACCTAACCCAGAGTGATTCGAAGGAAGTGATTTTTGTTTAATTTCAAGAGCTTTTTCATAAGATGCAAGTGCTTTTGAGTATTCACTCATGTTGTCATACACTAAACCAATGTTGTTATAGGTCGAAGCCAAATCAGGATGATACGAAGGAAGGGATTTTTGTCGAATTTCGAGAGCTTTTTCGTAATATGAAATTGCTTTCGAGTATTCGCCCATGTTATCATATATCAAACCAATATTGTTATATGACATAGCCAAACTAGGATGAGTTGAAGGAAGTGATTGTTGTCGAATTTTAAGAGTCTTTTTGTAATAAGAAAGTGCTTTAAAGTATTCACCCATATTATAATACACATTACCGATGTTGTTGTAAAACGCAGCCACACCAGGATGATTTGAAGAAAGTCTTTTACAGATTTCAAATGATTTTTTGTAGAACATTTTTGCTTCTTTATATTCTCCTTGGTTACGTTTAGCCATTCCAAGTTGATTGTAAATATTTCCTTTCTCTCTTTCACTAATTGTTTGATTAAGCAGAACTTCGTAAATTTCCTGAGCCTTTTTCGTTTGACCCATTTTAAAAAGCAACTCACCAAGTCGAGCCCATCCCGTTGATCTTTCAATTTCTTGTCGTATGCAATCAGTAAGTATACGAAGATCTTTGTCATTATCACTGGTAAGGGTCAAATCCACTTGAAAGAGATGAATATTACCACTCAATGGCTTGATATCACAGATACGAAATATAGTATGCATTGAGAAGAGGACTTCATTTTCTGCTGGAAAATAGCTTATACCATCAATAAAGGCGAATGGAGTAGTTGATTGAGATGGATTGATAGTCATGACAAAAAGTATTCCTACCAGATCTGGATTATTCTGATTGCTTTCAGCGAAGAATAGAGAAACATTACGATCTTTACTGGTAGATAAAAAGTTGTTGAAAGAGAGAAGACTACCTTTGCTATTCTTCAATTGATCAAAATCTATCCTCGATAAACCTTGACCACGAAAAACGGTGAAGGAGATGTCACTATGATGAACGAGAAATTGTTCTTGATGCAATTGTTCGATTTGTCGATGAAGATCATTGATGAAAAAGCCCATTTTAATTATAATATCTCCATCCATTGTTCGAATGCCACGATTGATCATTGAATATAAGAAGCACTCGCATGTATACCACCAAATCGGTGTTTTTTGATGATATTTTCGTTCGAATTCTTTAATATTGTCGACTTTTTTCTTATTGTCAGCGAAGACATCTTTGCAATATTTAATAAATTCTTTAATATGATCTCCTTCAAATTTGATAGTTAATAAGATTTCTTTGAGTATTTGTGTGTACATAAATGTTGGATCTAATTGATCGAAATTTTTATTCGATATATCACTATTAGTATTCATAATGCTTATGGAAACAGAATTGTGCTCACATCGTTGAGCTACTTTTTGGAGACCGTCACAGACCAATGTAATTTCTGTGAATACGCCCCAAATTTTTGACCATTCTTTTGCCCACTGTTCATGATACTGTTTGTTATCACAAAAAATAAAAATTGAATCCAGTTGGGACGTATTATGGATACGAGGCAAAATATGTTGACAAAATGAACCAGATATAATCATATATACCTTTTCATTGCTGTTATCTTCAAGAAATTGAATACATTGGTTATCATCTCTAAATATATTGATGTTGTTTACCACTTGACGTAGTTGCATCACTGTATTACGACAATCTGCATTATTTTCTTCATCAATGCTGCTGTCCAACCAAATGAGAAGAACATTTTGTACCATTTTCATGTTGATCTGTTGACGTGCGGCTGTATCGTTTGAAACAATAGTTGTTTGATCTGTTTTTTGTACATCATTAAGTTTGTCAGTCTTCGTTAATTCTTGCTTGCTCATTATTTTGATATGTGATTTTTTTCCTATTTAAAAAAAAAACTAGTGACAGTACAATTTAAAGTGTCATCTTTTATAGAGTATCTACTTCTTTGTTACATTTTATCTTTTTTTCCTTCTCTTTCTGATTATATTTATTTTATCGTTCTGTTATTATAAGGCACAACCTTTTTTACGCTTATTGTGAAATATATACTGTTATAAAAAAAACTACGCAGTTGGGTTAATAATAAATTAAGAACAAAATATAGAATAGTTTCAGAAAGAATTGATGATTCTCGAAAACTTAGTTATGAAATAAGTGATTTTGAAGGAACATGTATTTAACAACATAAAAATATTCCGGATGTTTTTTTGTATAATTTTTTTTGTATTTACTTACAGGTTATATGTGATTGCTATGCAATATGGCCGAGTAACGCACAAAGTAGTACAACATAAAAAAAATACATTCGTAAAAGAACGAAAAAAAAAATAGTAAAAATCGTTGCATGTTCTCTTTCTCGTAGAGAAGAGTCTAGTAAGAATAAATTGTTTGCTTGATTGCTTGCTTGTATGTCCGCAGTTCAGTAGTTGGTCCAAGAATAAGGTGAAAGTAAAAGGGATTAATTTTCAGAAAACTAGACCAAAGAGTAATCGAGGATAGAGAATTCAAATCTGAGGTTAGTTTTAATTAATTATTAATTGTTCAATTATTATTATTTTTCTATAAAAGATCACCAAACATAAACAGGAGTAAGGTGTGTGCATTTGAAGTTAGTTTTTATTACTTAACTATTAATTAATCAAAATAAACAGTATGCTGGTAGGTCAAAACTAGCATTTCTACAAAAAAGAGCTGAAAAGAAATCAACAATATCGCCGAAAAAACGTTCCGATGTGCATCATTTTCTACTGTATTAATTGTAAATGTTGTGATGACGTATGAATCCTTAAGGGAGAGAATGATGTCACCTGAAAGGTTAGTGTCTTTAAATGAGAGTTGTTTATTGAAGTTTTTTTTGAATTGATAGCTAAATCAAAACTGTTCTATCTAAATAACTATACACTTATGAATGTAACAGTAGATAAAAAGCTACCACCCAAGCAAACCTAAATAAACCAGCGATAGATGTGGCTAGTGGTCGAATCTTGAAAAACATTTTTGTTCAAAACTCGCCAGAATTCCGACTATTTGAAGTAAGAAGACTTATGAGAAAGAGATTTTCGATTACTCAATATGATTTCTATCAACTGAAGGTTATTAGAAAATGAAGTGTTCGTTGAAAACGAATTTATCAAAAAATTTGTTTTGATCGCTTGTTGTAGTTTTGATTACGGTATACTTCTTCGAAATTTAATTTTCGAATGAGTTTCCATTTATATTTCAATGTCTTCAAAGAATTTTTGTTTAGTACATAATTTTACAGTTTTCTACTTTGAACAACATTATTCATCAACTATAATTAGGACCATGAAAGAATATGTTCACATTCACGAAGAAAAGATACTCATAATGAATTTTAGTTTTTGATGATGTCATACATTCTGAGTTCTTCAAAACATTCTAATCTTCGATAATTTGTTTGCAAAGAATTAACCAATCAACAAGATAAATTTTAATAATCAGCCTGTTTTACAGTTCTCGAATTTATCGAAATCGTTGAATGAGGCTTATTATTATTCTACATAGTGTCAGTATTTCTTTTATCATTATTTTAAATATATTCTTATTAATTACAAAATATTTTAGTTTATATTTTAGCATAGATCTAAGTCTTTTATTTAATATAAGAAAATTTATATTAATTTGATCTATCCAGGCCAATCGAAATTCATCAGATATGAATGCGTCGAGGACATTAAACTTCCAGATCGAACCCTCAGATTGTCACTCCTCAGTAGAATCAGAGATTGGCGATAGGTAAGTAATTATTAGTTCTATCAATCTCTCGACAGGCCCAGATCAACACCTCGAAATAACCATCGAATGGCAACTTGGGTTTGTTTATTATTTTAAAGGTCATTTCTTCTTTCAGATGACACTAGAAATAGAATTGGTGCAGAAACATAAATTTAGTTAGAAAAAATATCTCATCGGGTTCTTTAGATTGCCTATTCAATACATTAATTCTTTGGGGACGGTTGGCTTCTTCTGTGGCCATGGTGATTCTCTGGTATTTGGAAACATAAAGATTCTTATATGAGGTTAGTTTTTGTTAAATCATTTATTAGAGATCTTTGGTACAGTTTAGATTATAATTAGATTATTTTTTCCGATCATCAATAATGAATAATACATAAAACACAGTTAATTTTCAGCGAAAATTTTGCTAGTCTAAAATCCTGCACGAAACGTTCCTGTCTCTATAGGAATATGGGAAGTTGGTTTTACGTATGTTGAACTGTATCGCACTTTGAAAAATTTTCTGAAGACGCGTTTTCATAAAAATGTTTTGATAGAATAGAAATCCAAATTGATTTATAATGAAATACACAAAAAAAGAACTCTTTTGTCCGAAAAAAATTCAAAATATGTGGATGCCAAAATTTTTCCGTTACTGAGAGTATCTAAAGTGATTAATACAACAAAATATATTTGTTCTCAATTACTGAAATGTGGCAGGCTATCTTTTACTATCCTCTTCTTAAGTGTTACCAAAATATGATCTCTTATTAATGTACGTTTTTTACAATGCGATGGTTTCTGTTGTTGATCAGATAGAATGCTCATGTTTGGTTTAAATGATTACTATCACCGAGAAAATAACAAATTTAAAATGTGATCCTTCTATGGCGCGCTTAGACAGAGATATTCGACTTTTAAGCTATGCATTATTTTGGTATAGAAGCATAAAAGTAAGTTTCTTCTGAAGTTTAATAATATCAAATGGAAAAATATCGATTGTTATATATAAGAACTAGCATTCATCTATATTTTGAATCGTTTATTTTTTTTGCTGAATTGAATAATAAATAAATACAATAATAGAAACGAAAAATTATTATTGAGTAGATTTTTGTCGTTGTACAGCTTCTTTAACAATTTGTTCTATGGGTATTGTTGGTATTTCTAACTCTTTATTGCTTGTCCGACCATCAAATAAAAATGCTTTATGATCACCATAGATAAAACTTCTTAAAGAATCGACAAAAGCTTCGGCAGTTTTTCCTTGTGCTAATTCTTCAGTTGCATTTTTATAAGCATCTTTTGTAGAGACATATTTTACTGTCCATTTACTTTCTGTTTCTTTTTCAAAATAAGCTAAAGCTTCTTGTTGTGAAAATGTTGTATTTGCTATAAATATTCGTTTATTTAAAGTTATTTCTGGATGATGAAGAATAGCAACAACAGCTTTAGCAATATATGGAAGAGTTGTACCAGATTGACGTCTCTTTCCTTCATCATAAATAGTTACTGTACGATTAGCAATATCAAAACCAGTAAATCCATTATCAAAACTCCAATCAAGAAATATACCAGGCGAAATAAATGTATAAGCAATACGAGATTGATTATTTTTAAGGAATTTAATAACAACTGGTTTAGAAGCTAAAACTGGTATAGTTTCTATAACTGGATCATCATAATCACCACCAAATTCAGATGGAATAATCCATTTAACATTTGCATCAATTGCAGCTTCAACTAAAGTTATACCAAAATTTGCATCAATAGCTTTACCACCAACAGCTGAAATAACAACATCTTGACCAATAAGAGCTTTTGTTAATGCATTTTTATCTGAATAATCAACTTTAATGACTTTAACATTGGATGGAAATTTTGCATTTGAATTAGCACGAGAAAGAACACTAACATTAAAGGCAGGATCATCAAGAAGTGCAGGAAGAATATGTTTACCAGTATCACCAGTACCACCAATTAATAAAACGTTTTTATAAATATTTGAAGACATGTTAATTACTACTTAGTTAAGTAAATATGAATATGAAAAGAAAATTTATCTAACAATTATTTATACGGTGTATTTTGGACTTGTAACGATGATAAAGCTTTTTTTTCTTTTCTTTTGCTAGCTACGAATGTATTGGTGCATACAGTATTATGCAGTGTCACATGTACAACACCATGATGATGAAGGGAAAAGTAAAAGAACGATCATATGATAAAAAAACATCACTTCAATCAAACGTAAAGTGATATAAACGATTATATTATAATATTTTTTGTCTATTTGTGATGTGAGGACAATGCATATTAGCATGGCACATGTTTTGATCTTGCTCAAGAATCTTATCAAATGATTTAACAATCTAAATGGAAATGAAAATCCAAATTTATTAGAATGCACGTTCGTAGATGGCATTGTACGTAGAGTGATAAATAACGATAGTCTTAAGTTCAAACATGAAGACTAGAGCGGATCATCGTAGTTTTGATTTAATAATGGCGAGTTTGATGACATCAATTGGTAAGGATTGCTCGTGTTATTTCATTATCAATATAACTCAATCAAAGAAAATGAATGACAAAAAACTGTCGATTGTAAAAGAAAATAGAATTTCACTCTTGGTATGTATGACTTGATATAAAGGGTGAGCAAAAGTGTTTTTTTTCAGGAACATAATACTATAGTTTCAAATAGTATACATAACTAATTTTATACAAAATCAAAGCAGGTCGAAAATGGAATTATTTGATACTAAATTGTTCGAATTATAAAAACTTTTTGATGTCAAACTCACGCAATTTCATATCTTTTTTGCCTACAAAACTAAGGTGTCAACGATTAAACAATGGGTTTCAGTATTTTCTTTTCATACGTTTACATGATTCAATGAAGCTCGTTGATCTCTACAAAGCCATATATATTGAAAATTATTTAAGCCATTTTTCTGAAATAAAAAAAATTAAAAAACTGCTTGAGAAATAGTAAACAATAGTGAAAACTTCATAATTTTCACTAACAGTGATGTTTCGAGATCTCATCACTAAACGCAGTTTTCAGACTGTGTCTAGCAGTTATATTTCAAGACGTCTCTGTCATTAAAACTAATGGAAAAAAGCTGTTTTTATTAAAAAAATCCAGTAGTGGGCAGATTTTCAAAAAGGGAAATTTCTTTCTTAAAACGCAGTTTCAAATACATCCAATACTATCACAGCTCAAGTGTTAATTATTGGTGGTGGAATATCAGGCTTAGAAACTACTTGGTTGTTACAGAAACACGGGATCAAAACTTTGATTCGATACGATCAAAATATGGTCATGTATTTGACATGGATGCAAGTTTTATTTAAGGTATTCATGGTTGAATTCCATCGGGTTTATTAACAAATCTAATGTGGGATCTCACTCAGGAAGCTAAGATTCGCACTCGCACCACAGAACAGAAATATTTCCTTAGATCTTATGAAGTCGACGATAGTATGTTAACTATTCAGAATTGATATCATGAGCACATGATTTTTGCACGAGTAGAAACTATAATATCATTAACAAGTATTTCCCTGGGATACTATGCTAACCTATTTGCAAACAAAAAAAATTTACTGAAAAGCAACAAACTGCATTTTGTCATCGCAGGCGTAGAAGGAACGGAATTAGATGAAACTGGTGCTAAAGGCTATTTTGATATCACTTCCTCACATTATGGTAAGGAACATATCTTTTCTGAAACAGTTTTTATGACAGTTACCGACTATTTGACGAAAGATGCTACTGATATTCGATTAGAACAAATTGTAACAAAAATTACATATAACGAGAATTTAGTTGAAGTATCTACTAGAAATGGGCAAATCTACCAAGCAGAATTTGTTCTTGTAACAGTCCTATTAGGAGTGTTGAAATCAAACCAAATCGAAGTTTACTCCTCGACTTCTACAATGGAAGTTAGACGCCATCGATCGAACAGGATTTGGCAATTATGAAAAAGTCTTCTTATTAAGGGATCGACCTTAGTGGAGTTCTTCGAATTTTTATTTCATGCAGATTCCATCTCAGCCAACTGATTTCAGATATTGGAATAGTTCAGATAAATGGAATGATAAACCGGCTATTGTATGCATTTTTAGTGGTAAAGCAGTATCTCGATTAAAATCGAAACAAGATCAAGATCAATTAGTGAAATAAATTCGAATGACATTGCAAAAATTGTTTCCGAATATAACTATTCCTCCTCATGTTGACAGCTACATAACTAATTGGAATCAAGATTTATTCTCTTTCGGATCATATTCGTATATTTCATTCAAACAAAAGTACGAAGATCCTCTTTACTTGGCTGGACCGATTAACAATCGTCTCTTGCTTGTTGGTGAAGTCACAAATACTGATACCTATGGATATACCCATGGTGCTCTGTTCAGTGCACGACCAGAAGTTACTCGATTTTTATTTGTTTACGATTTATTACCCGAATAGAACATAACTACTTCTCAATCGACATTAGTTCTTCCAATAAAAGTATTCATTATTATAAATTTTATCTGGCTTCAACTTTGTTTTTGAATTTCATAAAGTTATGCATATATAACTTTACATGATTTCATTAAGCGAAAGAACTATGTTTTCGATGCATCTTTTTATCAACTTGATCTGGATGTTTAAGATTCTTTTCACTCAACTGAGTGATACATATATTGATGCCATTTACAATGTTCTAAGTGGAATCTGTGGACTGACCACAATTTTGTTTATTGTGAGACATTGCACATTATAAATGATCTAAGTAAGTTTTCGTTCTTTTCTTTTTACTTTAGCATGTTCGAGAAAATATCTAAAGAGTTGTTTAATGGAAACAACAAATCACTTTTTGACAAATGGAATAGGAATCAGTTTGGAATAAAGGTTATCAAAACTTGTTTGCATTTATGATGTATTGATTTTCACAGCAGTATATATACCGATTTACGCATATTGATCATATTTGAAAGATCTCGTCAGTATCATTAGAAATTTTTTAATTTACAAGCGGCGTTATCAGTGGGAAGCAGAGATAGAATCGGTTATGATTTGTATGAAGAAAATATTTCTTGAAAAGAGTTTCAAAATAATTAATATGTGATGTTATTATTCGTTTAACGAGCATTCGAAAATATTAGAATCGAACATATTTTCTGAATAAAATAATCTCTTTCAAATAGTACTGAAAGAAATAATCTAAGTATAAAGTGAATCAAGGTTAGTGCTTTAGGAAAAAATATAGACAGTGAATGAATTCTCAATTGTTCAATTAGGACAACCAAAAACAATAAAGACAGTGCCAGTTTTTTATAAAATTACCGTTGAAAATTCAGTTATGTTACAACATTAGCTCAAATTTCTCTATCACATGATGTTCATACCAGAAGAGATATACGATACATAAATGGTATTGTAAACAATAAAAAACACGAAAAATCTCACTTCTTCTTGGTTTTTGTGATTCAACTATCGTTTTTTTCTTACGGATAATGTAACAGTTTACATTGCTATAAATAAAAGCTAAGCCAATTCATTCAGAAATAATTTCTACTCCCAATACTATGACAACTAGCGCTCATTCTACGAATTACTTTACCCTGTTCTGAAAGAAGATACTGTGCTTCTAATATTAAGAAAATCTTTGACTACAATTATGTAATAGTATTCAATCCTTACTAACATGTACAATGATTAGAGTAAAAAAACTCAAATTTTCTTAGAAACTACTTGTAAAATATTCTTAAATTCAGTTTATGCACTTAAACTTGGCTTTTCACTGTTAAATTTAGAACATCTTATTATTGATTTAAATTAATGAATATTTTTATTAAAAAAAAGTGAAGTGCTAATATTATTTAAAATGAACCAAATAAGTGATGAATACAGGAAAAAAAAGCTAATGCAATGAATTGTTTCTCGTAGGTAGATAAGAGAATATTCGAGAAACAAAAATAATAAAATATTCTAAATTAAATTTTTCTACAGAAGCAGTTTGGGAAAGGTAGTGATATCTATATTGTAATACAATTTCTTTTGAATTTCAAATTCTTTTAGTCATATTATAAAAACTGCATAGAACTTTTACTTGACTTTCAATTTTCTAAATCTAAAAAAAAAAGCAATGATAACCAGGGAAATTCTTCGCTTCAATAAACTGCAAAATAGAAGATGTGTAAAACTTTTTAATTATGAATATATCTTTTAGTTTGTTGCACCTATTCAAGACAATTTTTTTCAATTACTACTTTGACAATTACAGCATGTTATTCTTTCTACATATATGTATTCGCAAGAATTAACGCATTAAGTCAATAAAAAAGAAATAAATTTGTTTCAATAAATAAGAACAATAAATTATACAGATAAATAATTAAGGCTATAAGAATAAAAACAAATAATGATTACGTGCCTATTTATTTAAGCGAAAAGTTATGGCTAAATAAACACATTTTTCGTGCTTAAAGTTCTTTTTTTTTTATCACAACAGATAGTTTTTTCTCACAAGAATCAAAATTAAAAGTGAAAATGTCTATATCATTAACGGATGCTGGAAAATTAATAATCATTTACGTTGGTATACCAATCTTTATTATTGGAGTATTGGGAGGACTTTTGAATACTATTGTATTTCTTAGTCTACGAACATTTCGACAAAGTTCATGTGCATTTTATTTAACTATTATGTCAATTTTTAATATGGGCCATTTATCTACTGGACTTCTTTCACGTATTATGATTACTCTGCTAGGAGTTGATGGAACAGAAACATCGTTATTCTATTGTAAATTTCGGCTGTATGGCTTTCAATTATGTGCATTAAATTCAGCAGCATGTTTCATATTGGCGACATTTGATCAATATTGTGCCACTTGTTCGAATCACCGTTGGCGACAGTTCTGTAATATTAAACTGGCTCGATATTTAGTAGTGTTAAATGTTATTATTTGGATTTCACATGGAATTCCATATTCAATCTATTTAAATCATGTTCAATCACCCGTCACACATACTATTCGTTGTACTAGCACAAGCCTTATTTTTACTCAATATCGTATTTATGTAGTTCTACCTGTTCTTGCAAGTTTTTTACCTGTCTCTGTTACAGCTGTAGTTGGTTTGATGGCGTATCGTAATGTACAACAATTAGCTTATCGTACAGTTCCACTTGTTCGACGTGAATTAGAAAAACAATTAACTAGTATGGTTTTAGTACAGGTTGTCGTTAATGGTATAACTCTACTACCATATCCCATTATGAATGCTATTGTAAATAGCATAAATTTAACTACTGATTTAATTATTGGAGAAAAACTTCAGTTTGCCGTAAATGTTACTCTTGTCAATTTTTGTATATCTTTTTCAGTAAGTTTCAAATGAATTAAATTCTATTTTTTATTTAATTATGTTATTTTAGAGTCCATTTTACATACATATTATTGTGTCTGAACGATTTCGTCGACAATTGATCTATGTAATCTCTCAAATTCGTACTAATCAAAGAGAACAACCAAGAATGATTATTAATCAAGTAACATCAAAGATATAAAGAAAATTGATTACCAATAACAAAAAATTTTTTTTTTCACTTGACCTATATCTCATTTTAAATTTGAATTAATTTCTATGTGAACTCATTACATCATATTAAAGTATAATAAAATAAAATAAAATATAAATATTGCATGTTAACGGAAATTACTAATTGAAATAAAATAATAATTATTTTTTACGTTACTTGATAACATAGTCACGCAAATTTAAATGAAGTTAGTTTTATATACATGAATGACAGGAGTAAAAAATATAAATATCATTATTAATAATGTTAACTAAATCTACAATATAAATGAAAATTCATTGAGAAAAGTACAAATATGTTCTAAGTATTCATGCTTCAATGATATCAACAAATAATATCGTGAACAAAACAATGGTCTTATCAATATTTGCCCGTTTTTTTGTTTCACTACTATATGAGTATATAGGACATATAAATAAAAAAAGTTTTTTCTCAAAAAAATTTCAAGACTTCTGTCACTTCTACTAGAAAACTAAGCGATCTTTTGAATAACTAAAAAATCTTTCCTTTTTTTTTTATTTTCTCACGAGCACATTCAAAACTTCTCTGTCCAGATCCATCGAATATATTTAAATTTTGTTTTTGTTTGAAAGAGCTTGCCATATGTCCATGTAATAGTATACCTCAATAGCGAGAGTTGACTCAATTAATTGACTGAATCTAATATAATCATTGTGCAGAGCGATGTTCACAGCACATAGAAATAGATCTTTTATCTGTATGTTTTTATTGTTTTTTCAAAAAATAACTGGTGCAAAGCCGATGCTGTTTGAAAACGACAATAGTCAAAGTTTAATATAGATTTCCATTTTTGAATTTTTGATATAAATAAATATACCTTTTTCGAAATCTCTCACATAAAATAAAGACACTTTCAATAGCTTATAGAAATATGACCAGGATACGATGTTTCGTCGCTTCTTCGAAAAATTTTATTTATGCTTGGAAAGATACTACATTAGTGATGATAATTCCATCACAAAGCTTCTATGTAGTTTCTTTTTAGTCAAGAATAAACTATTTTTTATTTCAACAAGTGGTGCATTAAATACGGCTTTTTTATGCGCTATTCAATGACCTAAATAGCAATCTCTATACACATACTAAGTGGTAAAAGGTGGCGTGACAGAATCACTATCTGATGGCTAGATTTCCATCATAAAATATCAACACATCGATTATCATATAAATTGTTGTTTCAAACAGATATTTATCGAAAGACAAGCGATTTAACAAGTCATATCGGTTAAGTGGAGAGCATATCCACAATTATTTTAGTTATTTCTAACCATCATTTTGATGATATACTTTTTGTATGCTAAAGATTATAGTAATATCATTCTTATGATGAATGTTTCTTAATTTTTTAACTCAACGTTCGGTAGCATCATTTATATGCAACTTTTTCTTATTACATTTTCATTTTTCTCTTATTTAATGTTATACTACAAGTAAAGCTTGTGCTTGCGACTCGCTTCACTTTTCTTGTTAACCCTTTCGGAATCGGCTTGTTTTGAGAACAAAATCTTGTAGCACTCCGTTCTTTTTTCTCGCTTGACTGTATGCCTGTCGATGTAACAGCGTTTTTTGAACATTATTTCTTGGAATAAAAGCGATGAAATGACGAGCAGTAAGGCGTAGTGGATAATCGGTTGATGATCTTCCTCTCATCAGTGACCGCTTTGATCCGTATTCTTCAATTAGTTCTTGAGCAAGTTGAAGACCAAACCAGAGACCGTCACAGGGCATTTTTTTTTGCCCTGCCCTGCCCTTTGCCCTGCTCGGTCTTGCCCTGCCCTGCCCTGAAATTTTTTCAGGGCAAAATTTTCCGCCCTGCCCTGCCCTCAGGGCAGGGCAGGGCAGGGCGTTTCATTTGATTTCGCTAATTAATAGAATTGCTGATATATTAAAACTATATAGCCATTTTCAGGTTAACACACGTATATGTTATTTATATTAATTCGAAAAAAATGTTATACACAAACTGGGATCATCATAGAAAAAGTCTAGTATATTTAAGCATAAAAAACAATCCAAATCATCACAGGAGGAAAATGCAAGTATTAGAAAAAAAATATTGAAATAGTAAATAGACATAGTAAGTTGTTTTGTTATATGAACGCGCATTATTCGACATATTCCCTTCCTGTTTTTATCCATCCTTTTCTATATGAATGTAGACTAAATTGCATTCAATAAAATCATAAAAAATGACACAATCACATCCGTTAAAAAACGTCCTAATCGAACTATTTTATTCAAGCGCTTGCTAAGACTTGAGTTCAACATGTGTCCATACTGAATGCCTCTCGACCTACAGACAAGCACTTGAACGCTTGCGTGGGTCATGCGTCTAGATCAAGACAGTCATGTGCTGAACTTATGGCGACCAGAGCAAGGAATAGCTTAGAAACGATCAATTCGAATAAAATAACCACGACTTTTCTACCCCGAGATTAAATGAAGATCCTTGGTGTTTACAATATTAAAATTGGACTACTGCTTTGGATTGTCTCTCCACTGTCTTTCTTATAGTATTTATTTTTTCAAACTATCAGTTTTTACTGATAATCGATCATTGTGAACGTTAAATTAACGAAAAAAAGAAAGAACAGAAGCTAGTTCGCAATGATATCAACTAGTTTATATTTATTAACTTAACATGCTTGGGTATAGATGTGAGAATGGATGTGTAGTCGTCTATCAGTAAATTGACTCTAATTCATTCAAAACTTGATGAAAAAAGCAATCACTACATACCGTTCGATGCGCCTCGAAAAGCTCTACAATGTAGTAACTTTGTTTTTTCATGTCTGAATAGATTACCTTATACGAGAAGGTCTGTTAAACGCCGTGGTCATGGCTTTTGTTGCACTCTAAGTGCTTGGTCGATCAAGAAACACAAACGCTTGAACAAGAACTCAACTTCATGAATAAGAACAATAAGCGATGAAACAAGAAGCACAAACACTTCAGTTTTTTTAGTGGTCTCCAGTCTTTACTCATGATGTGTCCAGAGCGCATGACACTCAGTCTTAAGAAACCCAAAAATGTCATGCACTTGCTAAAAGAAGTTCGGCTAGGGCCACTTATCTTGACCAACTGATAACCATATCTATTACAAATGATCATGATATCACTGTTAATAGGTCAAAAACCTCGAAAATAGTGCTTACTGCAGAAAATAGTAATCAGGGCATCAGGGCAAAAACTTCTGCCCTGCCCTGCCCTATAAAATCGCACAGGGCAGGGCAGGGCAGGGCATCAGGGCAGCCCTGCCCTGTGACGGTCTCTGGACCAAACTCTAAAAGTTCGAGACTTTTCTCGTTTTTCATTTTGAGCATGGCATAAGAGGTCTGCACATAGAATAGATATTATTGAAGAAAAGATCTGACAAATATTACATACGTATGATATTGTTCATTTTTGTGTTAATATCATAAGTACACTACAAAAACCACACTTAATTAGACTAATCGATGTGTCAATCCATGAGAATCAAAACTATAACAGTATAATGAAAACTATTCAGTACAATAGGTATGAAATACATTCACTATCTATTTTAGATGTATTTCTGTATTATGTATGAATCCAAGTGTGACACTTCAGTCATATTTTACTTTAGGGTACTAAAATTGATATTTGTATGAGGCTAACATGAATCAATCTGACTTAATAGTTTAGATAGCTCACTCTATAATCACAAGTAGCGTGAATCGAAAAAGATTTGCTGACCTTTTTTTAAAAGGAAGAAGATCTATCATGGTATGATTGAGAAGAAAATTCATTTCGAAGTCCTTGATTTTTTGTAAAGATGACCTATTTTGATTCAAAAGAATCTTGATTTTTACCTATTTCTAGTTTTTCCACCAAACATTTGCCAGTTATTGTTTTCATGCTCATAATATCGAAACTATTGCTCTGTTATTTAAACAAGAATCATGCCAAAATGAGATTTTCGTAATAGCATTGCATTTATCCTGCTCAGTATGTAATAATTTTGAGAAAAAAATATAGCATCGAAACTACTATCAAAAATCAACTACTGTTCGGTAGTTGTTTAGTGATATTTCATGAATGGTTCATTGAAGTTTAAGGCCTATCTTCTCCTACTCTTTAAATAAATTTTCGTCAGAAAAAACAAAATTGAGATAAATACATGGTAAAGTACTCTGTTGTCTGGTCATCCATAAACGATAAAATTTTTTTCTTTATATGTTAATTTTTACAAAAATTTTTCAAGATTTCTGTCTTTCTCCATTCAAAAAATCAATTTGGTTCTTTCTCAGAATATAGATTTGATAGAGTATCTCCAATGTCATTCTGTCTCAGTATAATATAATGTCAAATATGTTTTTTATTTGAAAGCTCGTGTTTAGGGTCAGCCTACCCCATGGCTCGTCCCTTAAAATAAACCGTTTTGTTATTATATAAGAAGCCATCTCTATGGAAAAAGCACCATTTTCTTAGAATTTTTTCAGTCATTCAACTTGTCACCCCTTCTCTTCGCTTAAAAAGTAAGAATTAAAAAAAATGACTACGAGATAGCCTAGCTCTAGAGACAAGCTTTTAAACAGAAAAATAAATAAATATATATATAATGAGGGTCTGTAGAGATATTTTGGAGATGAGATGAACTATTTTTTGACCCTTATTTGCTTCATATATCTGTCAAACATCAGAATATCGAGTTGGAAATTTTACTACAGCCTCCTCATGTCAATGTCAACAAACCCTGAAAACTTCATCTTTGTAGCATGTACCTGAGCTGAGATTGATTTTTAAGGGGGGAAAGGGTACCCTTAAAACAAGATCTTTTCGTAACGCTATCATAACAATATTGATCAAATATTATTTTGAGAATAGTTTCATCTAGATAAAAGGGAAAAAACTTTTGCGGTTTTACACG
Organism: Macrotrachela quadricornifera; assembly: GCA_022393335.1. NCBI lineage: Eukaryota > Metazoa > Rotifera > Eurotatoria > Philodinida > Philodinidae > Macrotrachela > Macrotrachela quadricornifera. The sequence goes on from JAJEKB010020775.1 coordinate 606,327, forward strand.
AAAAAATTATACAGGGCAATTGAAGCAACATTTGATAGTGGAGGTTGGAATTTCATATGATAATACATAAATAGGTTCAAAGATAAAATATATCGTAATGTAGAAAACTGTAATTAATACTTAGCATATACCTTTTACAGATATAAAGAAACGATCTTCAAAATAATAAAGTTTATTTTCTAACATTTTGTGAGTTACTCTACAATGTGATATAAACATTTATTTTAAATTTTGAAATACTTAATATGTCTTAAGTGCCGCATTACATAGAAAAATCGATATATAGATAATTAGATACACTTACAATGAAAATTAACAATAGGATATGATGGAATTGTTTTTATGCATGTTAAACACAAGCTATCTTACTTATATATATTCATTGAAATTATTTTGCTTTTTCCAAGTAATGTTTATCTATGTGAATCAATCAACCGTGCTATTTCATACACATGTGGATGAAATAGATATGGATGCATATTTTTCATCACAATACACTAGACAGTTTTGTGTTTTCTTTCGATTCTTTACTCGATGGTAGAAAAAAAAAACCAAATACGTATACGGAGTGAATCATAATAACACGGCGATAAAAAATTTAAATATATCTACTCTGATTCAATCAAATGGGCTGATTTTATGATTGATAATAGAATTTTATTCAAAATTTCTTTGCATACGAATAACATCAGCAAATGCTTCTATTCAATGTTATTAGTGACCTCATTAAAGAAATTTGACTTGTTATTAAGTAAGAAAAATACGTGTGAAACATTTCACAGATAATCGTTAGTTGTCATTTAAGAGAAAAACAAAAAGAAATCAAAACAAAATTTATAAATAGTACAATATTGATGCAAATGAAGTAAATTTTCAGAATTAGCTTGTCCAAAATGCTAAAATTCATGTCTGAGAAACAAAACCCAGAATTAAAATCCTTTAAGTATCAAACCAAAAAGTTTGTTATAAAAATTGATGTTACATTTTGAAAAATTCAAAATAGTGTAATCGCTGCTTTTAAACTAACTACTTCTGAGAAGAAAGCTAAGAAATAGATTGCAAACATTTTTACTCACTTCGAATTCATATTGTCCGTGCTCAATAACGATCAGTGAAGTTTTATTAAAAACGATGATTTATTAATTTATCATTATTTAATACCTACCAATATTGAAAAACTAACTCGAGGTTTCTATTCTTCATAGTCAATTGTCTTTGGTGGAGTTTCACTGGACATAGCTTATATTATAATTATTTGGCAAACCAACTCAATTTTCATTTATTGATATCTGACCATCTTGCATCGAACTTCTTAGGAAAAAAAAGTAAAACTAATTACTAATTTTTTGGTCACTTATTATTAACCACAAATTTGACTCTAGATGCGTATTCTTTCCTTCCATTATCCTTCATATAGTTTTCAACTAGAATATTACAAGCTTTTGATATTAATCTAGCTAACAACGTTTTCAGATTGACTCGAATACAGAAAGATTCGGAGTAACTAACTACAAACTTATTTTATGTTATATGATCTCTCCTCTAATTCACGAGACAAATCGTTATATCGCAAAAGAAGCCTTTTTTACCAAAAAAAAACTATTCAAAAATTTTATAAAACGAATAACATTATACGATTTCCCGACCCTGAGAGCCTTTCGGCCAAACTTTATAAAAAAAATCATTATTTTCTTAAAAAAAACCTCTTTTAGTAGGAAAAATTATATCAAAAAATTCAAAAACTAATGGTACCATTCGATTCTCCGACTCCGATGACTTCTGATCTGACACAAACAAACACACAAATGTATAAATGGTAGCTGTTGACTCCATATGAAGAAAAATAAATGTTAAGCGAATATTTCTTTTTTAAACGATTCGTTTTAGTCTTCACAAAGATAATAACAGTAGCAGAACGAGGAAAAAAGTATCATGATCAATTAAAAAAAAAATAATACAATACAACCTAAGTGCCTTGAATTCAAACGTTTTGTTTACGTGATGACTTTATTTCGGTCACTTAGTTCTTTATGTAAGAAACAAACTGTTGCTAAAGTTGTGACGAAAGTTTTACGTGTATTGTAAAATATGTTCAGTATTTTTACAAAAAGGGTTCGATTTTTTAGCAAACACATGGAAAACATGATTTTGTTACTATTCAATAAAATAGAATTCGTATTTAGTATCAAAAACAATATTTATTATGCAAAATAAGAAAAATTTATAAGTATCATTCGGGTATAAACAAATACTTTTTACTACAGAACATATGTTGAGATTTGAAATATAGAGTAATACCATTTCTTCGGTATGAAGAAAATGAAATTCTAAAAAAATGAATTCTTTTATCTGTTTTTTATTTACCTCTGTCACAAATAGCCATTATATTTCAATTTTTTTGCGGGTTATATTGCTTTAGGTATATCAATTAGCTGGCCATCATTTCTTGAACTTCGATCAGTACATACCTTATACAAGCGTACATTACTCTATAGAATGTGTGTTTGTGTCATCCATGAAAATGTCAATCTGTTATTGAAAGTTCTATCAAAAAAAATACATAGCTTAAAAAAAAGAATTTAAATGAATTTTTTTATCAAAATTAGTGTTTAATGAAAATCAAAAACTTTGTATGACGTCATGTTGTTATAATTGTAATAACAATTTTGACCAATATTTTGTAAAGAAGATGATCGATAGAAAAAAACCAATTACTTGGTATGAATGGATAAGCAATGCTGAACATGTAGTGTAGGTAGTCTCTAACATATTTTTATCCTATTCTCATTAAAAACTTTTTTTTTCTGCGAACGATTTTATAAAAATAAAACTAATATATGTATTATCTTGGCTTTATTTTCGTTATTCAAGTTTCTATATCACAATGAGTTAAACAACTAAAGTTCAAAACACCACAATAGCTTTCTCATGTATGTATTAGAAAGAAACAAAGTCGTTATTTTAAATACATTAAAGAAAATGTTAATGATAAAATGGTAATTTGCCAGATTGAGAATGCAAAGAGTTTTAGTACTGATAATCAAGACCAAATATAGTCTGTATATTGATCTAGAAAATATATATCGATTTTTATTGTTTACATTTAATTTGACGGTAATGATGTCGGTGTTCATTCTTTTGGATTAGTACCGAATTCTACAAAACATGATAAATATGCAGTTATAGAATATTTAGAAATTCTTAATATAATGCTTGATGTATTGGATATTGACTTCAGTTTGAATTATTTTGCCTCTTCTCATGGGAAGACCATCGCTGATAATGTTGATGAAACATTAGAAAGATCAGTTTGGTTCAAAATTATAACTAGACAATGATGTTCATCTACTGAAGATTTTGCGATGAAATGCCGTCAAAAAACAAAAAAAAATATCTATAATATTTGCACAACAGGTGTAATTTTTAGATTTTAACTTTTTTAATGTTACACATATTTTATACTTGTAAACTAGAAGTTTTGTATTATTTGTAATATACTATTTATATAACTTGTTGAAAAAATATCGTCATTTCTCAAATTGGATTCCATCACATCATCATATTCTGCGCAGAAAATTAACGATGTATATTTTGCAATTTTTTTAATCTTCTTATATAGCTAGTCCTCTGAATGACAATTTTTTTAATGAAAATGTTGCCATTACACTTACAGTCATCCTAAGTTTTTAACTCTTATTCTATTTCATTTGGTTGAGATATTCCAGTGGCATGAAGATAAAACGTGATTCTGTTACGCTTGGACAAGCCCACGCATAAGTTTTGCTTTTCATGTTCACATAGAAAATTAGTTAAGTTTTGATGATAGAAATAGAAGCTAAATATCAAAATTTAACAAAATGAATATCGTTGAACTGTTCCCTGTTTAATAAGAATAAACAACGTTTTCTATCAGGTTCAATATTCGAATCATTATTCAAGACCTACGTTGATTTATGTGCTTCTGAATTTCCACACGTTCAAGTAACGAAAAAAAACTTTTCTTAAATTTTAATGCAAAGCGAACCATAAATAACACGGTGATAAGAAATTAAAATATCTTCATCGTAGCTTAAGGACATGAGCTGATTAATTTGTTAATTATGGAGCCATGTTCAAAGTTTATATTCATAAAGACATGCTTAATGAGATCCTTTGTTAAGTATCACTAATGATCTCAACAAAAAAAAAATTACTTTTTTCACGGATAGAAAAAGAGCAGTTCAAACGCCATGCAACGGAGAAAAAATTGAATATCTCTGTTATAACTCAAGCAAACGAATTGATTTTTTTTTCAATAATAGAGGTATGTTTGCACTTTAAATTTATACAGACAAGATTAGAAAAAATCTTTGTTAAGTAATACTAATGTTCCCACAAAAAAATTTCACTTTCTCACAAATAGAAAAAGAAAACAATATACTTACGAAAGGATCTCTCTAGACATATCTTTATGTATATATATATATAGCTTGAACATGGCCCTACCATTGATCAAAATATCAGCTCGTTTGCTCAAGCCAAAATGGAGATATTCAATTTTTTTTTCTCGGTTGTGAGGCTTTTTTGGGTCATCCTGACAAGTCAGACTGTCGAAGAAGGACTCAGTATCTCTATTACGACTCGAGTAAACGAGCTAACATCTTTATCAATGATAGAACCAGATTCAAGCTTTATACACATAAAGACATGTCTAGAGAGATCCTTTCTTAAGTGTATTGTTTTCTTTTTCAATCCATGAAAAAATAAATTTTTTTTGTTGAGATCACTAGTGATACTTAACAAAGGATCTCGTTAAGCATGTCTTTATGGATATAAACTTTGAACATGTCTCTGTCATTGACCAAAATATCAGCTCGTTTGCTCGAGCCAAAATGGAGATATTTTAATTTCTTATCGCCGTATTATTTATAGCCCACCCTGTATCATTTTAGCAAAGATACGTCTCTTTGAAATCATATTTACATTTTCGTTCAGAGGCAACTTTCTTTGTTAACTGTCTATCTGTACCACCTAGCTATCTAGGTATATCATCATACATTCAATCGCATTTTGTACAATAATGCAACTTACCGTGTTAACCAATGTAAGCCATTCATTTTTTTTCCAAATGCATTCAGGAAAGATGCTGATGGAAGTGTTTAACCATGTTTTAATACAAAAACGCATCTAGATGCATCTCATTGCATTTGGCGATTACATGGATGTTTCATAATGAAATTGCACTAAAAAAACAAACGATGACACTAAAGATGTATCAGAGATAAAATGTCATTTATAAATTATGAAAACTAGTGCATTTATGCGTCTATTTCGTTTCTTTTGTATCCATTTCATCTGAGGATAAAACAATTAAAGTTACCTGGAGATAAAAATAATATATATTTTACACACATGTTAATTAAGTGTACTTTCATCGATATAGTTAAATATAACTACCTAAATGTTCACCATTTTCAATTCTATTTATCAGATATACACTCTTTGACCTGATGCGATCATCTAGGATCCATATGGATCCTAATTAGTTCCAGTTTTAAGTTACACGCATACAACGTTAAATTGAATCATGTTTCTCTAGATATGCTCTAATGAAATGTAGTAGAGTACCTTGTTGACGTCAGTGATTTATGTAATAAATTATCTCAAAATATATATGAATCCTTGTTGTCCACCGGAAGTCCGTCCAGATTTTAGTATAATTTAATTTAATTCCTTGCATTCGTAGCTTTAACTCCAAACTTGTCTTCTGAGATATGTGTTAGATGATTTCTGTTTGTCATTCTTGCAGTTAATTTTTCTTCAGAACTGTTATAGATCCATATTAAAACAACGATAGTTTTTTTATTTATAATGGGTGATGCAAACGTTTTTACACCAATGTCGCTCTATTTTTAATCAGTTAGAACATGTTTCAGAAAAATTGAACGACACTAAAACATAGTTTGTAAACGAAAAATCAGTGCAGTTCTCTTTTATTATTTCCTATTTATTACATTGGATTTTATCAAGCCATTTTTTATCAGATTCTCTAACTAATCATCACGACGAATAGGGCGGAACATATTATAACATGAAAGTTTTCATCAGCTGATTATCATTTTCACATTCAATTTTTGCAATATTTTATCGGTCATTGATTTTTAATTTTTCCACAATGTGAGTAGTTACTCTCGATTTTTCTGAAACATATTCTAATTGGTTAAGAGTAGAGCGATCTTTGTACAAGGACTTTTGCATCATCCATTAAATTATTTTTCTTTTATAAGCCTGAAATCTGTGTAGATCTCAGATAGGCAACAAAGGTTAAAAAGACATACAATTAATTATTTCTCAAACAATTATTCATATACATATGAGGTGAAAATAACAATAATATATTCTAATAATAGTAATGAAATTATTTACAGTAAAAAAGATTTCACATTTGCTCGGCATTGAGAATATATAATCTAGTCTATTTAAGTGCAGTGTGTCGTAAAGCAATTGATTTAAAACAATGAAATATATGCTTTTAAATGAACGTAAACATTATTTTATTTGTGGTCGATGATAATAACAGTAAAAAAAATTAAATACCTGATTAAATTTGTATATATAACATTGAAAAAAACATGAAATGATAATCATTTCCTTGAAATTTAAAAGATATATTATTTATTTTTTATTTTTATTATTATATTAGAAACTTTTCCTTGACATATCCATAATTTTTATTATCAAATAAAAAAAAATAAGAACGAATTAACTACATAAATTAAAATGTCTACATCGTTATCTTTAATTGGAAAACAAATATCTGTTTATTGTGGAATACCAGTTTTTATTGCTGGAGTATTAGGAGGACTTTTAAATACTATTGTATTTCTTAGTCTACAAACATTTCGACAAAGTTCGTGTGCATTTTATTTAACTATTATGTCAATTTTTAATGTTGGTCAATTATTTGCTGGACTTCTTTCACGTATTATGATAAATGCTTCTGGCATTGATGGAACAGAGACATCATTATTTTATTGTAAATTTCGATCCAGTTTTCTTCAATTATGTGGTGGAATTTCATTAACATGTTTATGTTTGGCTACTATTGATCAATATTGTACTACTTGTACTCGTCCACGTTGGCAACAATGGTGGAATATTAAACATGCTCAATATTTAGTTATTATAACTATTATCATTTGGAGTTTACATGGAATTCCATTTATAGTATTTTATGATCATATTTTATCACCAACTACGAATAAAACTACTTGCTCTAGTAAAAATTCAAATTTTTCTCAATATAACATTTATGTTGTTCTTATAATTTCGGGTATTGTACCCGTTATTATTGCATTTATCTTTGGATGTTTAGCTTATTATAATATAACACAATTAGCTTATCGCACAATACCACTTGTTCGACGTGAATTAGATAAACAATTAAGTAATATGGTATTAGTACAAGTTTTGGTTAATATTTTTACTCTCTTACCATTTAATATTGTTAATATGTTTTTAACAAATATAATTATTATTAATGATTCAATTGTTCGAACAAATTTTCAATTTGCTTCAAATATTACACTTATTATTTATTATGCATATTTTGCAGTAAGTTTCAAATGATCGATATAGAAATTTTTTTAATTTAATTCTATTATTTTAGAGTCCATTTTATATCTATATTTGTGCATCAGAACGTTTTCGTAAACAATTAATTCATGTATTATTTAAACTTCATTACGATCGATGGAGACAACTAAGAATATTCAATAATCAACTAGCACCAGAGACATAATAAGTGATTATTCTCTAATTATTTTCTTATTTAAACTACAATTCATTTTTATTTTTGAATCAAATTCTTTGTTTATATGATTTATATGAAAAGAAAATATCTTAAATAAAAACTATTACATATCAATAATTTGAATTAGTAATCACGATATCTAGTCAAACTTGCTTCATGTATTTAAAATACTTGAACATCTTGAACAAGAAAGCTATGTACTTTGAACGCATCTCACGGTAAGACTTAGGATTGTTTTCCAAACTCAAGTGTTTGAATCTCTTGTTTCATTACTTAGTATTGTTATATGCTCTGATATGAAAGATTTTTTTTCTAGTTTTTACGTTCAAAATGATTATTGTGCGTATGAGTTACTTATAATTCATGCAGATGCTTGAGTAATGTATATATTGACTAATAAATCAATTATATTTTTCGTCTTGTTTATCTTATTTCGAGAAAAAAAGAAAGTATAATATAGGAATATGATTAGCGACAATATGGTGCAAATGGTTCTCCTTCGGGATCCTGTTCATAGATCGAACAATAACAACTACAATGTTGTTTTTCAGTATCAACACATTCTACATCACAACCAGAACAGAGATAAACCATTTTCATATCAGCAGTAGTATCATATACTGTTGAATAATCAATGCATGCATTGTTAATTATAGAACATCCAACATGTACCCATTCACCTTCAATATCATTGTCTAATATAAGGAGAAAAAAAATTATTAATATGAAAATATATCGCATAACGTACTTATATATTGCATTTCGGGATTATCATAAACCATTTTACCGTACTGTCGACGAGCAACGACACGAAAGCTGCCTGTAGTACGATTTCGTTCATAAGTAATAGGAACTTCTCTAGTAACTTGTATGGTATCTATTCCGTTACTAACAAACATAATAGTATAATTATTTCTCATTATCTCATATGAAAATATATTGAAGTTACCTGTTTATTTTTGCTAGTGAACAAGCTCCCATTTTTCTTCTTTCAGCACTGCATAATCGTGCTAGCTGCACGTTAGATTCAATACCGGGTGGACATTGTTGAGAACCTTGTAATGTTAGACTCGGAGTAAATGAATATCTTTTAAATTCAGTCCAATTTTTATCTGTAAGATTTTGATCTGATATTGGTGTTATATCCTTGATTTCGTCTCTTATTAAATATTCATATACAACTTGTGCACGCAATGACATATTAGCTCGTTGTTCTTGAATTTTTCGTGCTTGTTCGTGACGAATAGTGTTTGTTGTAGTAATACGTCTTTCTATTGCTTGTCGTAAATTATTTCGTATAATTTCATTTGTAATTACTTCATACCATGGAATATATTTTGAAATAGACAATAAAGCTGGATCAAAAACAATTGTTTTCTTCCATTCATTAGTATCATTTAATAATAAAATATTACCACCAATACGATGATCCAAATATTTTTTACGACGAAGCCAATAGAAATGATCAATACATGGTCGTCGAGATATCAATTCTTGTCTTAGATTTTTTTCTAAAATTGATTGTGTGATACCATCAGTGAAATTAGTAGTGTTAATCATACAATTTTTGAAGATAACTTGTTGTTCTGTCATACCACCAACTTTATTTGATACAGTAATATGTGTTCCCCAAGCATCTAAAAAATTACTGTATAATGTTTCATCATAATTTATTGTTAATGCATTGATAGCATCTTGAGCATATTCATTTAAAATAAGAGCTGTAGGATTATCTGCTGATTTCATTGATATAGTATACATTACTTTGAAATCTTGTGAAATTGCTGTTGCTTGATCATCTTTAAAAAATTTTTCATAAATGTCTGATATATCCTTTGTTCGTGCAAATTCTCCACCAGACCATTGACCAGTTTCATAATCACGCAACCATACTTGGGCTAAATCATTTTCTGTAGGAAAAATTTTGACAATAACATTGCTTTCCTCAATCTGTGGTTCTGTTATTGTAATTTCATTAGGTATCAAAAATGTTTGACTAGATTCTTGATCTATCCACGTTGAACTACCTTCAGTTAAGTTCAATGCAGGTAAGAGAATATCTCCTGTACTAATATCAATAGCCATTCCAACACCACGTGGTAAAGGAAGTATTACTGAAGTTTGACGTTCATTAGTAACATTAAATGTATTATTATTAGGTTTAATAGTATCATCACCTGGACAAAACATACCATGATAACCAATAATTGGACACAAATTCTTTCTTGCATTAGTCAAATTAAATAAAAATGGATTTGATTTAATAACACGTTTTTTTCGTCGACGTCGTTCAGTACATTGTATTTGTGGTAAAGGTGGTGGACTGGTTTCAGATTCTAATCGTTGAATATATAAATTTGTTAAATTAGTTGCAGCTAATCGAAAATATAATGTTGCTTCTTTTAATGCGTCACGTTGTGTACCTTGTGGTAATAATGTATAGATCGGTTGTAATCGATATGTAACTGCAGTAGGATTGTCTTTAACTGTTGGAAGCCAATTATAGCCTGTTAATGGAAATATTGAAGTTAATCCACCAATAATTTTGAATAAAGATAACGAATTTTGTTGATATTCTTTTTCGACTTCTTTATGATATTGTTCAGTGATTTCTTTTGATGAACCAAAAAACCAATAACGTTTAGTAATTTCTCGTCTGATCCATGTTTCAGTCATTTTTGTAATTAAACATGATTCAAAATAGTCTTCAGCCCATAACATTCCACCTATGCTCAAATTTTTCATAATCGGTAGAATATAAATTAAATGTTGTTGGTAATTTTGTAAGAGCTAAACTAGCAATTCGACTAAATTTAGGTGAAGGAAATGTTGCTGCAGCTAATGTAAACCAAATTATTTGTTGTTTTGTCCATGCCATTCGATATTTATATTGGTACAATCGTTCATATCTTGTTCGCATTTCTTGTTTATCAGTAGTTGCTCCAAATCCTAAGAAACCATTTGAATCATATTGATTAGATATATATGAATCTGTAATGAATACTTGTAATGAATTAAAAAATTTCGTATCAGACATTGCTAATATATCTTTATTACTTGTTACAAAATATCCATCTGGAACTTTATATGTTGTGAAATCATCAAATACATCAGTCCATGTTATATTATCATTCATTGTTATATCCAATAGACATGATTTACTTTTTAATGAGAATATATCATAACCACATCCAACAACATCCAAACCAGGTAAAACATGATTATTCATTATGCTCTTTTTATTTTGATTAACATTTGATAATTGATCAATAGTTGGTACTTTACCATTTTTAAGATAATAATCAATTGTTAATTCTAAATGACGTCGTATTTCAACTGGATATTCAATCAGTAAATTTGTTAATGGTGATAAAGTTCGATTAACGACTACTGGTGTAGTTGAAGCTCGATCTAACCAAATATCCCATTGTATTTTTTCTGTTGCGGGTGTTGTTATTACAGCAGGTGAAAATTTCACTTCTATTTGAGTATTTTTCTTAAAATCTTCAGTAGTAATACCAACTTCAAAACCCAAATTAGTAGAAGCTGACATTTGAGCTTGTTGATATCCAAAACCAATACTTACCTGTTCTTCAATCGATTGTGTACTATGACTTTCTTGATATTCACTAGTAACTTGAGTGAACATTTCAACAGCACCACCAATAATAATTGACGAAATATAGTGAGTACCAAATGTTAATATAAGTTGATTATAATACATTTGCTGAGTATTTGTTGTTGGATTAGAAACTAATTTTGATAGACTTTGATTAAATATGGGATCAAACCTTAAAATAAAACAGAATTAATTAATTAATATTATTATCTTAACATATGTATTATATATCATTATTTGATATTTAAATTTAACTTTGTAAAAACAAATAATTCTTCTTACAATTCAAGATTTTGAACACTTACGTCAATATATAAGCTGGTGCCAATTGATCCGAAAACATTCCCCACCAATCCGTTGATATTCCGATAGCTGTTTGTTTTTTAGTGATTGTATCATAGGCCTGCTTCAATGTATTATGATAATCGAATGTTAGTTGTACCGGTCCTAAAGGTATTCCAATTTCAAAAGAATATGAACGAAAGTAACTAGAAAAAAAGACATAAGTGTTTTATTTACTTAGCTTTTAAACAATAACTTTTATATGAATAGGTACCTTTGAAAAAATTCATGATATGTATATGAAACAGATTCAACACTAACACGATTTCTCATATTAATATTGGTAACTTGAACAACACTTGGAGTTGAAAATGATTGGGTTTTGTTCATTGTTTCCAATATATATTCTTGTCCATCACGTTCACTTAAATCAAATATACGAAATTTTGATCGATCAGATGATGTCGGCTCTTCATTATTACCAATCATTTTAAGAGCATCAAAACCAGATGCTAAATAATCTAAACCTGGCAAATCTTTTCCCATAATAACTGTTACCAGCATTAAACATAACAGTTTCAGCATCCTATCCATTTTATAATTATATTAAAATGGTCAATGAGTAAAATTACAACACTCACTTTTATTATGCTAAAATCAATTTATTGCTTTATTTGAGTGGATGATTCACTCAAATGATGTGTTTGATATATACTCACCAAGAGATGAATTTACATTGGTAGTTTCTATGGTATTTATAGATGGTTAAACTAAATTATATACAGGTGAATAATTAGCACCATAGAATATAAATGTAATTCCGAGGTGTTTACCGAGGTAAATGAAGTATAATTTTGTTGGTAAAACTTTGAAAGTGACGAAAAATGAAAAGGAAATAACCAAATATAATCGACATTTTTTAGTTTTTATTTAATGACATATAGAATATATTAGTTTGAATCTCATTAGACATCGATTTTTGAAAGTTCAAACGTTTAAATATTCTTTTAAGATATTTGTCTTCTAACAAGCTCCATGATTTTACGATTGTTTTAAGTTGATACGTGATATGCCGAAAAAAAACATTTTCTATAAATAGTACACTTATACATTAATTTGATTTTGATTTTTCTTTCGGAGATTATGTATAAATTTCTGAGAAAAAGAAATTATATTTACATCCTCGGAAATACAAGAATATACATAACGCATTAATACGGTTTTTGATTTTTGAATTAATCTTTTATATTATTCGATGAAATAATTCAATTTACATTTATTTTCAACAAGTTTCTTTTGCAATACATCGATCAGAAACAAAATCTTTCCATGTTATTCAGTATGTAAAATGTATAAATATTACTGATTGCTAGTAGATATAGGTATAGAAACAACAGAAAAGCTAGAATTTTAATTTTCTTTTAATAATATATACAATTTTAAAGGTGAATCAAAAGTAAGTAATACACACAAATAGTAATTTACCGAATAAGACAGATTATATTCTACAGTGATAATCGGTATTTTCATTTTTTAGAATGTCAAATCAAAAATGGATATTACTTTTCTTTGGAGTAATAGCAGCTAATATTTATGCTATTCAATTCGAGTTCACTGATTTTCCTGATCTAGTCACAACAGAAATATCAACAAATCAAAACGAATCTATTGATGATCCTTTCAATTTGATTAGTGCACGCGCAGCTCTATGTCCAATTGTTGGCTTTCATGGAATATTTTGTCGTGGTGATGATAGCAATATAACAGCTAATAACAGTATATCTAAACAACTATCAACTACCGAATAGCGTAGGTATGGCTTATATTGACTTGAGTACTGGTAATCTCTTATTACCAGCCTTACAATTATCTACAGGCAATCAAGAATGGATTGATCCAGAATCAAAACAAAAATTTCTTGTTCCACCAGAAATAATATTAAGAGAACCATCATTGAATGATAGTTCTATTAACATTCGCATATTTCGTACAGAAACTGAATTAGTTGATGTGTGACTCAAGAATGCTGAAGGTGGTGGATGGACTGGTGGTCAATTAGCACATGTTCAAAATATTTCTGATATTTATAATAATTATTTTAAAGATAATCAAGCAACATCTATAACTTAAGATTTAAAAACGATATATATGGTAGCAATAAAAGATGACAAGCAGTCATTAAAATTCAATAAATATGCTCAAGGTGCAGTTGATGCATTAACAGCTCAGTATAATGATGAACTTTATCAAAATTTTATGGATGCTTGGGGAACACATATTACCGTCTCGACTACAGTTGGTGGCATGACAGAACAACAAGTTATCTTTAAAAGTTGCATGCTTAATACAACAGAAGTCACTGATAGTCTCTCTCAATCCATATTTGAAGAAAATCATCGAATTGGTGGTAATGTTCTTTTCATAAATAATACTGATGAATGGAAAAAGACAATTATCTATAGTCCAGCTTTATTAACTGTAAAAAAAATAATTTAAAACAAGCAATAGAACGCCGAGTGAATGCAATAAATACTTATTCGTGAAGTACAAGCACATCAAATACAAGAAGAACGAGAAAATATGATATTGACAGCTAAAGTCATTGTTTTATCATCTGGTTATATATGGACAACTGGAAATGATATAACGCTACAAAATGTAAATATGTGTCCTATTGACTTAATCAATGCTGAACTTTCAACTAAATGTAATACGGGAACAATGATGAGTGCTTGTGCTTTAGAATTAACTGTAGAAAATGAAAATCATATTATTATTGGCACAAAAGAAGTACCTGTTTGTTATGAAAGACATAATCAAACAGGTAGTTTTTGTATTGTTGCACGAAGACAATATGGTGAAAGAAATGATAGTGTACGCACAGGATTCATAAGTTATTTTTTGAACAAAAAAGTCAAACACACATAGTATATATCTTCTTTTAGATTATGATATTAGTGGTGAATGGACTGAACCAGGTGGTTGTTCTAAACTAACAAATAAATGTGATAATGATGCTGGTATATGGTATATCTACTTATGTTCTGGTTGTGATGTACAATGTCCATCGAATCAAAATGGAAAACCAAAATTTTGTAAATGTTCATGTCCAGTTTATCCAGTTGATCCTACAGCAAAACCATAAAAAAACAGTAAGAGTAAAGTAAAATATTTATTTTCCTGCTTCGAATCTTTACTTGTTAGTATCTTTATGGACGAAGAATATTGGACATAATAGGAGCAAAGAAAGAATACAAAGAACAATGATTGACATAAAATCATCAATATATTGTATTCGACTAAGACCTCAACAGTCATAAGGACGCGAATCTTTTACGTTCTAGACAGGAGCGTCATTTGATTAATTACTTTCAACTATATAATGCTAAGAGTATATGTAATAATCGAGTTTGTCTAAGGAGATTCTCTATTTTTCATCCTTTTTCAGATACATATGAACAGTTTCTGAATTAGATCATATGTAATTTTATAGAGAAGTTCAAGGCCTATATTTTGGTAAAACAAATGTTTTTAATCAAGGGGACAATAGAGGAAGAATTTCGAAAATACAATCAGCACAATTCTTTATATACCACCCGTTAGGTCAAATGGAAATATCAAGTACCTATTCATACTTAATCTGATGCGTCAAGCGTCATCAGTACAATTTTAAGTGCTTTTAGGATAAATATCAATGCTTCATTATATAGACCGATATACTTTGAAGTGCAGCTCCAGTGCTATTATTTGATTGTGCTAAATAAGCATGATTTTCAGGCAGTGATTTCTCTTCAAGTTCAAGACAATGGCATAAATGTTCGAGAGCTTCGTCCGATCGATCCATTTTAAAATAGACGTTACCTATTTCATAATGTACTTCAGCGACGGATGGTCGTGAATCAGGTAAAATTTTTCTCGAATGTGAAACGTTAGCGAGTCCTATGAGTGTGTTGAGAAGATCAGTTATATCTGTCTAAGATTCAGATTTTTCATCAATCGAAAGGGCGTTTTCGAAATGTTGACGTGCAACTGGATAGTTACTATTGGCCATATGAATTCGACCTAGATTGTATTGGGTGCGAGCTAGAGCCGAATGTCCAGGTGGCAAACACAGAAGTCGAATAGTATGTGATTTTTCATACTGTTCAATAGCACCGCGTAAATTTCCTACTTAGGGTATACCAAAAGTTCTAAGCCCGATGTTTAAAATTTTTTAAAGTCGTAAATATTGAATGTTTTTTTAAGGCAAAGTATAGTATAAGTTCTCGTCTTCAATAATCAACAGAGCAACTCCATCTTGGATTTACTTCTAACACTCTGCTAGATTAGTTCTATAGTAGCTATAACTAAGAAAAGATTCTGACAACATAAAACTAGAATGTGAAAAAGAAAAAGATTTGTAAGTTTATTTTATTAGATGCTCAAAATAGTCACCGTTATTTTCTATACAGAGTTCCATCCTTTCTAACAGTTTATCAAAAGTCTTCTTGAACTCGTTCATAGGAATATTTCTCATGACGGTGGAAACCTCTTGAGCCAGCGATTCTTCGTTCGTGTGATCCGTCAACTTGTTCTTGATATAATCATTTAGCCAAAAGTCACACGGTGCAAGATCTGGTGAATATGGTGGATGTGGAATGATTTCGATACCTTCCTCTGTTAAATAATCGACAACATCTCGATGAGTATGAGGAGAACCATTATCGTGAAGCATTTTGTATTTTGTGCGGGATGACTTTTCCTTTTTTCTTATTTCATTGATAACAGGTATAAGACAGTTATCGATATAGTAATTATGATCGATGGTCTTGCCTTTATCTACTTTGTGTATAAGAACAGGACCAGTGGATTTAAAGAACAGGGAAAACATTGATTTAGGTTCAAACCTATTCCGGCGAACTACGGTTCTTGGTGGTTCGTTTTCGCCAACCCAGGTAGAATTGCTTGACTTCCGACCAATTTGTCTGTGATAAATCCATGTCTCATCACCCGTAATAATATCGCATAACTGCCATGTTCCGTTGCTAAATTTCTCTAAATTTTGACGACAAATTCGGAGTCGTTTTTGTTTTTGTTCGTCAGTAAGTTGATGAGCGACCCAACGTGATACAACTTTTCTCATCTTCAGATGATCATGGATAATTCGTTCTATTGTACCACGAGATAGATCAGTCTCAACCATAATTTCATCATAAGTTGAGTGCGGATCATCTTCGATAACTTGTCGAACACATTCAATATTTTCATCTGTAAGCACTGATATCGGACGTCCAGATCGAGGATCATCACCGACATCTTCTCTCCCTTCACGAAAACGCTTCGCCCATCGTTTGACTGTCGCATATGACGGACCATCAGATCCCAACGCTTCTGTAAGTTCTTCGAAGATTGCTTTTGGATTTACTCCCAAAATACATCGAATTTTGATATAGTATCGATGAAATTCATCACCCATGTTTCCTAGATTGCTTTAAAGTTGAAATCAGATTCTACCACGATTTGAAGTCGAATGCGGTACAAATGAGCTGGCGACGAACAGCCTCTTATCTACATATACTAACGAAATCTAATATTCTACAACATGACGTCATAAAATGTAACGAGAGAGAGACCAATGGAAAATATCGAAAGTTCCAGAATATACCTGAATATTGGACAAAAGTTAGTGAAGTCTGTACAATTGTCGCTAAATTGTAGAATCACTGCAGTAGAGTGTTAGAAGTAAATCCAAGATGGAGTTGCTCTGTTGATTATTGAAGACGAGAACTTATACTATACTTTACCTTAAAAAAACATTCAATATTTACGACTTTAAAAAATTTTAAACATCGGGCTTAGAACTTTTGGTATACCCTAAGTAATTGCTCATTTAAAATACCCATACGATCATGAACATCGGCTAAGGCAGGATGAGAGATAGATAGTTGTGTACCCTCGAACAAGTCAACTACTTCTTGGTAGATTTTCAAAGCTTTGACGATATCGCCTTTTTTGTACTGAATGGAATCAATGTTTATTAGGTTGGCAAGAACAGATTTTCTATCGATGGGAGGAGGAGCACCCGCAAGACCAATTGTACGAGAAAACAAAGATGCTGCCCGGTCATAATTATCAATATTATATTGACTTTTTGCAACATTACTAATCCCGACGATAAACATGCATCTTTTATCAAGTCATACATGATGAGCTTTTCTTCAAGTATAGATATGGTCTGTTCAATCTTATTTTCATCATTATCGAGTAAATCCAGTAAACGTGGATCATCAAGCGTAAAACCAGCAGAAATTCGTCTTATGAACTTTTCGGAGCCATCATAATCTCCCATTTCAACTAATAGACTAGCGAGTGTGAACAAGGAACATTTTTCGTCATTAGATTGTTTGAAATGATCTATAAGATCAGTAAGCTGTTGTTCAGCACGCTCATCTACCAGACGTAATTTCACGATTCATACGAGACCGTATTCGTCTCTCTCTTTAATAGCGGACTCAATGCGAAAGACAGCATCGACTGAAAAAAATATTTCTTCGTCGTCTGAAAAAAAACTATGCTCCCCAGCATTACTATAAGGCGCAGCCGGTGCATTCGTGTCAATAAGAATTTCATACAAAATTGATTGTAGGCCAATCATTGACTGCGCAAGTACACGTGATAAAGTACGGTCAAAACTTATAGAAAAGAAAGAATTCGTTGAGAGCAGTCCTCTAATACTATCAGTAATCTTTTTTAATTCATCAGCGGTAATCTGTTGACCTCGATACACAGTAAGCAACGGTGATGTTACAAATCCGAGAAAGACTTGATGTAAAGAGAGGAGTTGATCATGAAGGTCGCCAATAAACGGATAAAAAGCGAAACGTAGTCAACACTTGAAGCTACAACTTAACAGAGCCAGATTTTTCAAATTCTTTATTAATTTTCGATGTTACCTTTTTCCAAGAAAACTTGGAAAAGGAAGAATGCTTTTGTGGAAAAAAAGGCCCACTTTTTCAAGAAGTAAATCAAAAATAAAAAAAAACGGTTCTGTTTAGTTGTAAAGTACAGTTTTCTCTTCAATTTGAGACCTCTCTGAGCTTTCTAATATGTAAAATGACTGAGAACTCTGAGATGCACAGCTAAGGGAAAACTAAAAAGTTCATTTTGAGAGAAATGCAAGACATTTTCAAAAATCTGATTTTCCTTACTCTTTGCATCGTCAATAAATCCTATATAAAACCGTCAAAAAGCATCTAAATTCGAATAAATGATACTTTTTCTAAAATAATTCGATAACTTATTTGTTTCAAGAAACGAATGTATAAAACACGTAGCGCGGAATGAATGAGAATTTATTAGACGCTAATAAAAACAGAAGAACGCATGCGAGCCTACGAAAGTTATATTTATATCAACCATGTAGAAAGAAAGAAAAAAGAAAAAAATGTACCTGAACGACTATTTCTCATTTGTGAATATATATTATATTTTCATTCACCCGAAAAAAAGAACATTTTAACGGGCAAAATGGTCTAGCGATAAATAATAAGATATTTTAACAATCGTTTTGTCATTATTCACCTAATAGGCCCATTTAATAGAATTGGTTCATATAGGATGGAATTGGTAGATGTATGATGTTGGATGAAACCCGATTGATGATTGGCCCTATCGGCAGTTCCCACGTGACACACTTTTTTATAAAGTCTATAAAGAGTAATAGCAGCGAAAGGAGATGTTACATTTTTAGATTTGGAAATGCAAAAAAATCAATCGAAGATTGACATTCACATTTTTCTGTCTTGACGCATTCTTTTGATTACTTACATTTGAATATAGTTGAAGCGTGCTAATCTTGACAGTTAATTGTTCCTTTGTATTCTAGCTGTCGATTGTTAATTTGCACATAAACATATGAATAACAACTATTTTTCATCTTGATGCGATTTGAGCGACTCTGTTGTTACGTTTTTATATATTTGTTTTCTTTCGTTTCTGTTGTAAACTCAAATATTGTCGCCATACATGCTTCCTAATGGTTCTTTCGTTTTTATTATTCTCCACTGTCAGAACGCAAAAGAAATTACATTACGATTCATATCAGCAAGTTTTTTCACCAAGGTCGTGTAATTTCGAGATTGGATGCAACGTGCGTTTATAATCAACTAAAGTAAAAGAAAAGCTTCACTAATTTTATATTTCTGAGTGCATGAAATATGACAACATTTGAAGAGAAACTAGAAGCAACTATTTTATCCAATCAAGGACGAACATCGACTTTGCCTACTAATCGACGAAAACGGAAGAAAATCTCTGCAGTTCCTATCGGTTTATCGAGTCCATTGAATGAGAAAAATATTAAAACCATCATTGAAAATCTAGATAAATATCAATTCGATGATGTGATGTTGCATGTCTGGTGTCAACGAACAACATTTTACAATAGTGAACCCAAGATTGATAATAATAATAAACGTGGGCCATCAATATTTTTTCGACATTGGATACAACTATATTTGACGAAGCCTGATCAAGTGCTTTCAACGTATCTTAATATAATTCCAAAATATGGTGGCTGGGGAGATGTAAAAACTATTTACAAATGTGCTAGTCAAACAGAAAATGTATTTCCACCTGAGAAAATATTGCTTGAAAATCTTAAAGCAGCATGTGTAAAAATGATCGGTGATCAGTTAAAACAGGATCATCAAGTTGTGTTGAAACAGTTGGATGAACATTCGAATACGAAAGACGAACAAACAACGATTAAAAATCAATATCAGACCAGCAATTGTGCTAAGGAAGCTCCACAAATTTCGAATAATTATAAGAACATAACTACAAGCAAGAACTTTCACTCATTTTCAGTTTCATTTCGAATCAACTATCATTTTTTTATTTAGTTATGGCAAAAGAAATTGCCCAATATCTATACCCATTATCTCCCAGCACCACTAATAATGAGCAACAATTGAGTGCTTGGAAAGGCTATGCGTATCGAAGTTATACATCGCTCATCGCAACAATTTGTCAAATGCTTCAGAAAGCACCAGCTATTCTTATTGATGAGCAAATCAAATTGAAAAATCAAAAAGATCAACCACTGTTTTGTACCAGAGAACGACGAGAACAATTATTAGCTGGTCGGTTCTCGTCACATATTATCAATCCTCAGCCACAACCAGGTAAGTTCATCTAGGTGAGCTTGTATTCTTCGTAGGAAAGTCATACAATATCTTTTTAGTTGTTCCACGTTCTTTGGAAGAATTTGAACCACTTTTAGAATATTTGTTATTAAACAAACCTGGACCAGATAGTGAAAATCAGCCTATCGTTTTTCCACGTGGAACCATCATGTCTGATGGACGATTAGATTTATGTAAACAAGTAGTAGGACCACAAGGTGTTCAACCTTTGCTCAATGCCATGAAGCATAGCTCGTATGTTACTCGATTACTACTTGGTAAATATTCACCATGAAACTTTATTCGAAAATGAAACCAAACAACTTTTGTCTTGTTTTTTAGGAAATAACATTGTGGGATTTCCAGGAGCTGAAGCTATTGCTGAATACATTCGTTGTAATCTTGATTCTAATATTGATACGTGGTATATTGCTTGTAACAGATTTGATAGTGAATGCATGCTATTGATATGCGATGCATTGGCTACTGATACTAAAGTAAAAGCACTTTGATTAAAACGTAATCCTATTCTAGCCGTTGGAAGTATTCACATTGCTCGAATGCTAACGACCAACACTTACTTACAAGTATTAGATTTAGTTAATACTGGTTTATTGGATGAAGACTGTGAAATATTGTTCAACGCTCTAAAAGTCAATCATAGCTTGAAACATTTATGCATTGATGCTAATGGTTTCACTGTAAAGAGTGGACAAATAATACGTCGACATTTTGAACAAAAGCACAATCATTTAGAAACATTGAATCTTGCGTATAATTCTTTAGGTGATGCAGGTACATGTGAAATAGCGACAGGATTAAAACATGATCAGCATCTAAAACGACTTGGCCTGGCATCAAATTGTATTGGTTCGAATGGTACACGAGCTTTGGTTGATGCGCTTATTTATCATGAAACGCTTCAACACCTAAATCTTGGTTTTATGAAATCAACAAACTTGCTTGGTCTTTCGAATAATACTATTGGAGATGATGGTGCAGCAGAAATTAGTAGACTAATTCAATTCAATCATCAAATTCGCTCAATCGATTTAACCATGAATGATATTTCAGAACAAGGATTGATACAATTGAGAGATGCTTTAAAAGCAAATCGAACTTTGACAACATTGAAAGGGTTAAAATATCGACAAATGCATCATAAAAAAATCAAAAAAGAAATAAGGACAATGATTGAAGCTAATCAAATTGAATGGGGCAAACAAGTACTCAACGCTGGCACTAATGATACTTTACTACTAACTGAAACCGATTACCTAAAAAAAGGTCAACAACTTAACAATGAAGTCAATTTTCCTGAACATATCATAGAAGTGATTAGTCATTACAGAACAAACTAAAATTGTGGAACTCATTCAATGATATAAATTTTTTCTTTCTATTCTAAATGAAAATGTTTTTTTGTATAAGCAAAATAATGAAAGTATTCACGAGAATGTAAACGTTAGTTTTCTCATAATCGAGGAAGAGAAAAAGATAAGAACAAGCATGTTTTTCGCGCATTAGCTTTTTTTTCACCCTCGATCACTGTCTTTGAGTTGATCTATAAATCAATGCATATATACTCGATTAATCATTATGTAGTTAAAACAACTGAAAAATTTCGACTTTTCACATCGTTCTATCTCAAGAAGATTTAAGTTGGGGGATGAACTAACTATACTAGCATATAGATTAGTGATAGTACTATATCACAATATTATCCTAAATTCCCCAAAATTCTGCATAAGGTAGAAATGTTGACTAAAATATGTGACTTTTTCACTATAAGTGACTATAGAATGTTCGTCTGCATTGTCCTATTTACCAATAGAAACCTTTTTCAACCTATGATTTTTATATCCTTAAATAGGTACTAGCTACATGTATTTAATATGATTAAAATCGATGGTTAACCCTTGTATCAGGATGCCCAACCACATACCTAAAAATAGACCATTTTTGCTATTTTTTGTATAATCTCGTATCGGCCGAATTTACTAACTTAGTACTACACGCACATATATATAGTTCCAACTATGGCTTATAGTTATAGAAAAAAATCCAATACTACAAAATAATGAAAAATCATGATGCCGAATAAAAGTCCGTAGGTCTTTTTCATCAATGGTCTTCGGATAGTGAGTCCTTCAATCGCTGAAAGTTTCAACTTGACTGCTGATACTTTTGTATAAAGTGGGGGATTTCTAGTAGAAGTACCCAAACATAAAATTTCGTATCAAACATCGAATAGAGATCTATATTCCCAAAGTCATCTAAAGACTCGTTTAGCAAAGACAAAATCATGATAATGGTAACTAGACTAGACATCGGCGTGACCAACAATTTTTGGTCACGGTCACGTAACGGTCACGGAAATTTTACTGCTTGTATAAGTCCTATACCGTTCTGACAGCAATACACATATGTATTATCATACAGATGAGCCTGTTCTACACTACTGACGCCGAATTTAACAAGGAAGCAGTGGAGCAATCACCTCCTCCTTTCCCTTTCTGAGACGAATGCTTCTCTTCTCCTCGAAAAAAGGCAGACGAAAAATGAGTTAATACTACCTTGAGTTATTCTTAAAAAGTCGTTTTCAACTACGATTGTTCTCTTTTTTGAAAGATCGACCTTTTATTGACACCAGAAAAACAAATATTTGTTTTATACGATTTTGAAACAGTGAATAATTGAGAGAATGCAATAAGGCGATTGCGCTTGATTCAAGAAGATTTTTTGATTTTACTCAGCTAAAACGAGCGAAAACACCTACATACTATTCGAATGCATGTCAGAATATGTTTGTTGTGTGCGATTTTATCTTCCTCCTGAAAGATTGATACCCCGTATTTTAAAAGTGTATTAAGTTAACAAATCTTTTAAAATCGCATTAAAATTAATATGTCGTTCAAAACTAAGTTTACTTGTGTGTTTCAAATGAACTTGACAAATGCATGCCTCATTGTAGACTTTGATCGATACATTAACATATATGTCGAAACATCTATCATTTTAATATGAAATCACTACCGTATTATTGTTCTAATGTAGAGGGTGTCATCAAACACTGAATAAATGTTGTTTCTGTTTGTGAAAATTATAACATGATAGCTATTAGTGGTGCAAAAAAATGAAAAAAAGTAATTTACATTTAGACTGTTTGTAAAATTTAAACATCTCAAAAAGTCGCTAAAGAAAAGCTGTTCCAATTGATTTAATACCCAGATGAGATTTGAAAAAATGGCCGTTTTATGACGATATAGAAAGTTTATCGTGACCGACCGTGACCAGCTGTTGGTTACGGTCACGCCGATGTCTAAACTAGACTCACATTCGTACCCTTACTCTTTTGGTAAATACGAAATGATTAAGAAAATTCAAATATACTCAGAAATTTAATAATATTGAAAACTTGAATTTCTCCAAAAGTTCGGTTTAAAGCTTCAGTTTTAACGTGATAAAGCTGCAAAACATTGTTTGCACTGTAATTTCATTTAATGTTTTGCTAGATGTCATCGTCGTTCTGTATGATTGTCTAATCATTGCGCCATCTCTTATTTACTCATATGCATATCATCCTCCATTATTCCATTGTTCTTTTATTTTTCCTCTCATATACGCTTATTCTCGTTGTTATTATTCTGTTCGTATCTTTTATGCTTGATTCAGTTGTGCTTCTCCCCTCTTAAGAGAGGGTCCATGAGATCATCGAGGATCATGCCATATACCGAA
>JAJEKB010020775.1:635921-648739 GCA_022393335.1 Macrotrachela quadricornifera
CCACCCCTATTTCAGATTCTTCGAACGACATGTGAATAATTACAAAATTTTGGATAGTTTTATACGTACAACAAAAGAATCGAGAGTGCAGAACAACGAGGAAAAAATCTGGAAATTTCCTTCTCTTACGTTATTTATACTACAGATAAGATGAAAAAAATTAGAAAGTGATGTAAGAGATTTTTCCTTTAAAGATAAAGTATAACTCATTATGTGGTGATATGAAGAAGGAACGACGACTAGTTGGTAGAAAAGAATGAAAAGGGTATTAGATGCATTTCTTATATACAAATTCATGATACAAATCAATATTTTGATAGAATTTTCAAAGAAAACTGAATCGTGTTAAGTGTGTTAATCAGATATTATAATCTAACACAAAAAAATCTTAAAGCTATTAGTTAGAATATAAAAAAAATAAAACAAAATGAAACGTGCAAAACATACTGTTTGTTGTTGATTACGCCTTGTTAAAACTGTTATGTAATTATTTTGTTTCAAAATTTTTTCTTGTGTACTGTTTATTTTTATGTAACTTATTTCATACGCATTAATATATTATTAGTGAAGTTTTCATTTACAGATATACTCTGTTGAAGAAATAATATCAAGAAATGAAGTAAAGTGAAAACAACTATTTTTCATATAGATCTTATTCTTGAAGAGAATCACAAATAAGTAATTGCACTAGTCATACTACTCATGATGTTTGCACATTGTATCATATGTCAAGTTTTTACCGTAAAAAAGGAAAAACTAACATTGATTCATTTTTGCAAATAAAATTAAAAAAAACAGTAAAAAGCACGATTTTCTCTTTCCAGATTCAATTAAACTTTTAAAACTAATTCGAGCTTGTATTACAGAGATAAGATTTACGTCTTTCAAATGAAAAATGATAGATTTTCATTTCGATGTTTTCCTCAAAACAATGAATTGTGTGAGTGAACTCTATCTTATACGATCGATTAATTAAAAATCTAATATTGTTATCTAAAAGAATTTCATTTACTTCCGAATAATCAATCGAACTGATGTTCGAATTCAATCATCTTATCGACATATACTAGTACAATCTATTAATCGACAGATTAAAGTTTTCAAGTGTCTGTTCATTGATAATGAAAAATTCTTGAATAAAATACTTGATCAAATATCAATAGTTACTTGAAAAGAAAAAACACCGAGTAAAATGATGAAAAATGCTCAATGAAATTATTTCTAATGATTAAAATATAGTTTTTATTAAATAAAAAACACAGAGAAACAAGCTCTGCATTCACATAAATGTTATTTATTAAAGCAAAAAACGACTGAATTTTTCAAAAACAGTGCATTTATAATAAAGTTAAAAGTCTAGAATAAAAAGTGTTAATGAAGTCAAAAGATTTCTATTGGATTATTCATTTCGATAATGTTGTTATTAAGGGAAAGTTACCGAATGTATTTTGATTAATGCTTGAAAATTGTGTTAATTCGTATGTAACTGTTGCACCGTAAACAAAGCCGTTGCCATTAGACGTTCTTGCACCTACATTGAATGAATAAACACCAGGTGACAAAAAGATCTGAGCCACCTTTGATATTGGCACTGCTGTGGGTGAACTCGAAGCTGTCCAATAATATCCACTTTTTTCATCGACTTCATCGAGTGACGTTCCTAAATCGTAATTAATTCTTGATGGAGTATTTGGAATAACTTTAGTACCAATAATTAAATAATTATTAACGAGAACTTGTATAAAATTATTGAGACCACCGATTCCATTATTATGAAGAGTTCCTTGAAATGTAATTTTGAATAGTGTATTCTGTGCCACATAAAATGCTTGATTTAAACCTGGTAAAGAAAGAAAATTAGTTTGTGGTGAAACTAAAAACCGGCCATTTGGTTGATATCTCAGATATATTTCTCCAGGTGATTGGCCAGCGATTGATCGAACATTAATTATTGGCATCGTTGCATTGTCAACAACTGTAATTGCATCTACGTGAAAAACGAAGTTATTTCGATTAGTTTCAAATTTATTGATTTTATTCGACTGGATTTAACTTACTCGTTAAAATGACACTATAATAGATGAGGGTAATGAAAACTGTTATAAAAGTTTTCATGATTGTCGTAGACTTGTTGAGTAAGACTGATGTAAATTGAATTTTAAACGAACTAAGGATGTCAGAATTGATGTGGATTTATATATGCATTTAGAGAAAGGAAGAAACTTTCTTTACTTTTGATAAGCTTGACTGTTCTCTTTTCTGACAGTTATTATTTTAACGAAAGATGAAACTTACTCCTTGATTAATGGATACTTCAAAATTAATGATACTTATAACTGATAAGGATTCTTCGAAAACGTTTGTCAGAGGAGTCATTAAGGGTCCTTTTGTATCAAGATAATCATAATTTTAGAATACATGGCGTCCATAACGAAGCTGTAGCCGATAAAAAATTGATAAAACGATCCGGTCTTGTCAGTCGAGAAATTCAACCGATCCCGTACGGCTGAAAATCGGCCGGTTATAAAACATTTGTAAACCGGTGAAATTCCAGTAAACCAGTTCAGAAACAGAACAAATGACTGCATGAAAATCGGTCCTGATCTTCAGAATATGGTAGGAATTGAGAAAGTCAGTTACAGCTATGGAATCGCTTGCCTGATGATTACATAGAACTGGTCAGTCAATCTGATCCAGTTCCTCACAGTATGAATGCAAGCAGCAAAAGGTTCTGTTGTCTCATAAAACTTCTAAGAAGACGAAGTAAAAGATGAAGTAACAGATCAAGAACAGTGGAAAAAGATAATTATAAATTAATACATAAGGAAAATCTAGAATACAAGTGGTGAACGAGTCTATGGTCTTTTGGATTTCAGATTGAATTCCAAAAGAAAAAAAATTTCATCCCATCTCTTCCCACACCGTATGGGACTACATGGATCTATAGGACCATATCGAACTTCATGCGACTATTGAGCTTTATGGCACAATACGGAACTTTATGGGACTATGAGACTTCAGGGGACTCTATGAACCTTTTCATGAAGTTCGGTAATCACGCTGTTTAGCTGAAAACTCTGTATTCTATTTCACTATGGACAAAGCCCAACCTTGAGGAAAACAACTCGTTTTATCATCGATTACTCCCGTCAATTTCATATCAATAGATATTAATCGTCAATTTTCGACTTTTTCTAATTTTGAATGATACATTCTCATAGCTGTATCTTTCAATGGAAAATTTTCAACTGTTCCTAGGGAAAATCTTTGATATTTCAGAGCCTGATCCTTTGCAGATATGATCAGGATCCTGCAAGGACTCAACGTTTTTTCCTGAGGAAACGGAATATCCTGAAAGAAATGTGTACCCAGGGAATTTTTAGGATCCTATCAGGATTTAAGACAAGATTTTTCAAGTATATTTCCAGGATAATATGAAGATTTTCGTCAGATCTTGTCAGGATTTTGATACTTCTTATCAAAAATTTTTCAAGATCTATTCAGGATTTGTATCTTGCACCAATATATTTCTGCCCGACTATGACGAAGGATCTTGTCAGGAATCTGCTATGAGACAGGGTTTGAGACTTTTTGATGTATATTTACAAAAGTTAAACTTACTGGTATCGTGGCAGGATTGTAGCAGGTATTCTAAATAGTACAGATAAAATGTGAACACATATAGTATTGATCTCTAGACCTTCAGTTCATGAACTGGACAGCTAACCCAGCTGGACTGTGTTCTCATTTAGAAATGATGTAAGAAGTTGTTTTTACGTTTCTTTTTCATTTTATTCTTTATTTCTTAGCTATTTTTCGATCCTAAATATGATAAATTTATTTTTATTTTTTCGTCATTGAATTAATTCTATATGTTAAATTATTTTTTAATTCTTATTTTTACATATTTTTTTCAATTAAAAATTTAATAATTATTTTTTCTTAATCAATTTAATGGTATCAAAATATTATTTATTCATATGTTATTAATTATTCTTATCATCGATACAATTTTATTTTTCCTAAATTAATTTTTTTAATTACTTGTTCAATTCAGAAGAAAGTAAATTAAAATTTTATATTTGTTCATGAAAAATCAGTTCAAAATATATTTAAATGTATTTTTATTTTTTATTTAACTATGTTCATATGCACATGAATAGCTAGTGAGAATCATTAAGTCATTTCAAGTGAAGACGAATGAATACAACATTTATTATCCTTCAAAGATTTTAGTCAGATCCTTTAATTTTCATTCTAATTAGAACTGGTGCAAATCTGAAAGCATCTATTCTTAAAAGGTTCTGAAGATATTGCTAACAGGAACCTTTTCGGATTACTAAGCCTTCCTTCATAAGGATTTTTTCATTTTCTTGCTGAGGTAGGTCCTAGTCTGATATGTTAAGGATCCTGATAAGATTTATTGGTGAGGATTTAGTTGAGACCTAGGTGTAAACCTAAACGAATCTTGTCAAAAAAATACTTCTTCATAATCTTGTGAAGATCTTTTCAAGGAATTAGACGAAATCCTGGCAGAATTCTTCATCGACAATTCAGGAATATATCTGAGCAAGAACCTGAAAAAATCCTGCACAGGATCCTGAGAGATCCTTCCAGGGTTTCACAAGGAATGAGCAGGATTGAAACTAGGGTACATCGACGTTTACCAATAAGTATGTGATTGATATAGTTTCCAAATTTGATAGATTCTGCAGTGCAACCCTGTTCAACATCACACTCATATATGTTCTTTCGCTTATCACAGTCTCGTAATGATTCATCTCCTTCTACATCACAGTGGTCGACATCGATATTTTCATCATGATGTCTCTCTTTTGTTTTTACCCACTCATGAACAAACTCTTCGGTTTTACTAGATACTAAATTGAAAATGGGTTGAACAACATTCAACTGTGATCACATCATCGAAAGAGCGGAACCGATGTTTCATGATTCATGTACCAAAAGATTTTGACTTTGATACTCGAAATTATAATAGTTGGTTATCTGGTTGATTGTACATTCCTTACTTTTTTAAATCTATTATTTTCAATTCGACAGTCAACTGCAAAAATACCTTCGATTCCTTTGTATGAATGGCATGCTTCGACAAACTCAGAAGCTGTAGTCGCATTATGTTTTTCATTTAAATATCTATGAACATTTGATTTAATAGCGGCAGCATAACGATTACAAGGACCTTTGCCACCTTGTGGGTCACAGAAGTCAATTCGTTTGATTGCTATACCACGCTTTTCTAATATTTGTTTGGCTGACACAAGTGTTTGTCGAATGATAATAACCTGCATTATCCGATCGAATAAATGCTTTTTGTGGAACTCACATATGAAAAATATGAATGTAAGTTTTAAGGCGAAGTTTTACGGCTCCCCTCTCCGTCCTTCCCTTACAGCATCCCTCTATTGCAGGCATTTCTCTCCAATTACAAACAGGCACGATACAGAAATTGGTTCCAATGTTTATTTAGCTGAGGTCCAATTGTTTAAAGACGTGTGAGTTCCACATTTTGGCTCCAAAGGGACAGCACCGAGAAGCTTTTTTTTGCTTTGTTGGTATCTGATTGTTTATACTGTCTAAAAATGAATGAAAATAAACAATTCATCGTTATTAAAATAAAACATTCATGTTTAAAGGATAATACTACAAGAAAAGATTAATTATATCAAAGATTAAAATTATTTATATTATAAATCTGTTCGAAATGTCAAATAGATGTGCAGTGTTCAAAAGCGCATTTCTATTTTCATCATTTATACACACTTATTTATTTATTATTACGAATATGTTGTGCATCATTCTTTTAATCGATAGTTCTTGAAGTTCCTATTGATGGATCATATAACTCAGCACTACTTACAATGGTAATACCATCAGACACAGTAATAATTAATACTTTTCCATCTGTTAATATAGATGCTGCGTAATAATTTCGTCCTTGATTCATGCTATCAGCAATTGTCCAATTCTCTGTTGATAGATCATATACAGGAGTGGCGCGATCGTTTAAACTTTTTTCAGGGAGACGAGGAAGAAGATTTAAAAAAACTTTTGCATGACATAGTGTTCAAAATAGCGGCAGATCTCTAGTTATCTGTTCAAATATTTCGATTGAACTCCATCAAAATTTCAGAGAATGTTAGTCTTGATTAGAATAGATTAGTGTTAAAATATTTCTCCAAGTCTGCAAGATTTTCACGGGTTATAGTCAATTCATTGGCCAAAAATACTCCTTACGTAGTTCATAATCAGAATAAATCGTTTTTTATTTTAAATTATCTGCTAATATGTTTATTTCTTTTTCATATTTAACATTATATTTAAATTTAGTATTATATTCTTTTTTTTAAGACAAAAGTAATGATCGGCGAGTATCCTTGACTAGATTTAATGTATTTTTTTCCAAAGATTAATTTGAACAAATGTTAATACAAGCGGATAATAATACATAAATGAATAAATTCAAAATTACATATATATTTTTGATATTTAATAGAATTTCTCGACTTTTCTGATTGTTGCGAAGATGACTTCACCATATTTAAGTCGAATGGTTAATAAATATTTTTAACGTAAATCAGTAGAAATTATTTTTGAAAATATTCAATACAAAATTGCATAAAATAACAGATTAAGATTTTTAAATAAAAACATTTTATCGGAGCTTTTGATAAGAAACACTTATCATCATCAAGTACAAACAAAAAAAAGAGATTACATTCTTTATAAGAATTACAATTGTTAATTAATAGAAAAAAGAAATAATCCAAACATAATTAATGATTATAATTCTTATACCCATCCTGTAGTATTTAATCTTAATAAAAAAATACATTGTTTGTGATTATCTTATTTATATGATGCTGCTGTCAGGGAGTCGAAAGGTACTTTTTCGGTGAGTATATTTTATTTGAATGAAAAACTGTAAGTAATACAGAAAAATCAAAAGAGAAAAAAATGGTCGAGAGTATAAAAGTGAGAAGATAACTACATAAGAATATACGAAATAGAAACTAATGAATTGAGAATATGAAAGAAGGATATTAATTCGTTGATATTGATGATATTTTGTGGCACTATTCGATTTTCAGTGTAGATTTGTATTAATGCCATACACTCTAAAATAAAGGAAAAGTCACAATAATTTATCATAAAAACACCATTTTGACTTAACATACCTAGCTTGTTTTCAATTCTCATAAATATTCATAGCGAAAGCACCACCACAAGCAACATTAAGACCAGAAGCAGCACTACACTGGTAGCCACAAGAAAGATGTTTTGGAGTACCAGCAGGAACAGGGCGTAAACTAGAACTCAGAGTAGTGGGACACATACAAAATGTACGAGCGAGTATAGCAGTATAAGAACTTCTTTCGTTAACACATTTTTTAAAACAGTCAGCAACATTATTAAGCTTCGTATACGGATAAGGAGGACCATTACGAACCTCAAAACAGCCAACATGAGTAAATGCGTTGCACCAAGTGGCTGAGCATACCAAAAGCAAAATCAAACAAAGCATCGTTTTGTTGTGGTGCATTTTGTGGCTTTTAATTAAAGTAATATTGTCGGTGAATAGAATAATTATAATGAATGTTTGAATATATTTGTGTAGTAATATTTTCGTTCTTATATACTCCTCTAAGGTAAGAGAAAGCAAATGACGAGAAAAAAACGATCGCTATATTAGTAATGCAATGTAGGAGGATAGTGATTGGCTTTGCAAGATTACTCGAAACGAAGGTGCATTAATCGAACAATAAAGCGAAAAATAGATTTTCGCTATTTACAATAATGAGGACAGTTTTTACACTTGCGAATCATCGTCACGGTAGATTAAGACGTTTGCACGTGTTACGAGTGATGACTTTACTGCTGAAATGTTCGTAGGCGATTTTCATGTATAGTATATTGAAAGTTAAAAAAATAACTATTGTAAAATCAAAAATAATTCTTTTTGACTTTTAAAAATTTTTCGCAACTAATATAACTATAGGATTGTTTGAGAGTATTATTTTACAACAATACAAAATTTGACAAGATATGAGCATCTATTTATTCAATGGATATACATGCTAAAATTAGATATTTCAATGTACACATTTTTTATTCAGATTTTGTCCTTCGAGAAGTTTCTTAAAGAATAACATGTTTTTTAGTGACCAGATAATATTAAAGTATACAGTAATTTTGCATCGTCAATCATGAACAACCTTACTGTGATGATTGATGTTTACTCTTTCCTCTCTTCTACTTTTTCGATTATTCTCTCATTTAATATATACATTTGGATACAAAATAAAAGATAAAAAATGCGATGAATAGATATTGTAACAAAGCAATATGGATAATTCTTTCAAAAACGTACCAAAATTACATCGATTTTCTGCAAATCGAATAAAACTTTTTGAGTTTGTAGAACTTGTAAATATAAGCATAGTTGGAGACTCAAAAGATTTTTCAAATCTTGTGAAGGGGTCCGAATAGGGGATACAATCTAGAGCCATCTAGTGAATTGCGGAGTCGGAGTCGCAAAAAAAATTTTTTTGCAGAGTCAATATCGGAGTTGCATCAGTATAACAACCAAGTATTTCTATATCACCTGAATCACTAAAACTTTCATCGACTCCAAGCTGTTGCTGTTTAGAAATTGTGCAAGTAAATTCTTCACAAGACGATGCAGTTGTAGATGACACTGATATAGTTGGTTTTCTACTAATATTAACCACGCTTACAGTTCCCGTGGTTTTTGAAATTCAAGAAATGAATAGTAGATTCTGCACTTATACAAGCTGTTCGTTTTTAGTGATTCGTTTATCTAATCATCTATTCATAATCTTAGATACTACAATGATTTAGACGTAGTCGGAGGCGGAATCGAAAAAAAATCTTTTGAATCGCTAACTATGCTTATATTTACAAGTTCTACAAACTCAGAAAGTTTTATTTGATTTTCAGAAAGTCGATGTAATTATGGTACGTTTTTGGAAGAATCATTCAGTTATACTCGACGTTTTACTGTTGAAAACAAAAAAGCAATTGTTTTCATAATATGATGAATTATATCCTGAAATAATTGACTATAAAAATTTAAGCAAGATCTCAGAAAGACATACCAGGAGTTTACGAATTTTCAATGAACAATTCTCGGCATCCTTTTAAGAATTTTAGAGGGTTTTTTTCGATGCTAGTATTGAAATCTTATGACGAGTTTTAGTGTATAGATCTTAAAATAATTTCGGGAGTTAAACAATTATGTAGTAATATTGTGATTACTTCTTTATCATTGATTAATGAAATATCTTTACTGAAGACAAAATCGATCGAAGTTTTTCTGGATCGAGTTTTGTTCGATTTGGGTCTCTCTTAAGAATCTTTGGCTAATGAAACCTTCAATTACTGAAAGATTTAGTTCTATTGTAGACACTCTGCTAGAAGATCGGGGAGTTCCCTTTCAGACATCCTGTCGTCATCTGGAATACTAGGAAAGTTTTTTCCAGCAATTGAACCTTCTTCTTCAAGTGCTTCAAGATCAGCTAAGAGATCACTGTCACAAAGATCGAAGAAAATGAGTTGTTTTGTTTTTGAGGTTGTCAGGTTAATAAATGGAAGTTTGTTTACGTTAATTTTACCACTGTTTGGCCTGACACATAGGTAAACAATACATACAACGATCAACACGCTAAGTTTTTTCAGAATCCTTTCGAGTCGAGGCAGAAGTCGGACGAAAATACAATTTGATTTCTTATGAAATCATTGTAAAAAATTCTCTAGTGTTTTGAACAAAGTCCATTCGCGCATACATCTTTCATAACGCCAAAGAGTAAGAAAAGGATTGTTAGTTGCATCCGTTATATCGATACTGGATAACGTATGTCTTTCTACAGCAGATAAAAAATAGTAACGATAGTCATTAACCGATAAATCCCCAGTATTTTGGTATGGTAAGCGAAGCATAATCTTCGAGTCAGACGCATCATACCACTTCTCACGAAGTTCAAGATATTGTACAAGTAGTGCCAGACGACTGTTTATAGAAGGACTGTTAGTAGAATTACTTCTGATTTTCCAGTAAATTGACCATTGATCTTCTTGTACATCATAAATTCCTGAAAATTCTTTGTCAATGTTCTTTACCACTGGCAGAGGTTCATTATCCCTTTTTGGAACTGTTTTGGAAGGCTTTTTCAACTTTTGTATCTGTTTTTGTATTTTGTCATTCATTTGCCACTTATCATCTACATTTAAAATTAATGCTTTTTCATAACATTCCAATGCACATTTCTTATCTGAAATCATTTCGTACGTTTCTCCAGCAAAGTACAGACAATTAATGATTTCTTTCGTATTTGTCTCACAGAATTTTTTTAAATATTTTTCGTATAAGGCTATGCATTTCGTGGGTATCTTCTGGTAGTCCTTATAAAGCTTCAACAAATAGGAAAAAGATGATTGATTTGATTCGATCTTAGGAACAGAACTCATTATATCTTTGTGCATTTCAATTGCTTTTCTTGACCAATGTAAATCGTCTGTGAAACAATCATAAAATATCAAACTTAACGGCTGATCAAGTTTAAGACCCATTTTGCATTGCCATTTTAATTTCGCCCACCATTTGTCCCAATTCACATTCTTAAATTTCAGTTCACTTTCAACATTCACTTGTAGCATATGTAATATATCACTATAAATGTGTGGGTTTGTTTCCTTTCTGAGCCGATTGACAATATCGAAATGACTAAAGGTGCATGGCCCATGCTTATCTGTGATGAGTTCAAGTACAACCAATACGAAAGAATGATCAAAGAGATTTACTGGATATTCGACGTGTTTTACACGAAAATGTGTTACAAGAGAAAAGAGGACCTCTCGTTCATCCGGCATGTGGGACATCGAACTAATATTTGCAAATGCGTGTTCATGTTCATACATGTGCTGGTGTCGTGTGTTATACTCATCGGTGATAATAATCTCAAATAAACAAGAAAGACGATCGCTCGGAGAGCATATAAAACTAAATGCAATATTAGGATCAAGTGATGTTGAACTAAATGTAGTCATCGTAATAATAGGTTTTCTTGATTGGCAAATCGAACTAAGATAATGAAGTTCATCGAAACTCAAATATTGTCCTCGATATACAGTCCGAATGGATTGTTCGTTCGAAAGATTATATTTTTGATAACAATCGTATAGCTGAGAATGTAAATCTTTGATGTAAAGACTAAATTTTTGAATAGTTTCCATATCTTGGGTACGTAAAGCATGATTAACGATACGATATAAAAAACTATCGTTTGTATACTCATAGATAGCATTATCAGATTTGTAAGTTTGTTGAAATCGATCGATTTGTCTAATCCTAAAGGGATATTTTCGGTAGTATGCACGACATTCATTGAACATTTCCTTATGGGATTGTGTAGTGCATTCATATCGATGGCAGATAATTAAAAGAAATAAATGATACCATTGTGAACTGTTCGTTAAAGCTTTTTGAAATGATTTTTCTTCAAAAGGCCATCGATCACTAAATTGTTTTATATCACTGTGAAGCCGAATAAGTAATTGTTCCAAGTTCGAAACAACACATCGTATCTTCATGAGTCCTTTTGTCCATAGTGTATGTGTTTTCACATCGATACAATATACGTATAAGCCGACAATGTTTTGTTTAATAATAAATTTATTAGCATAATCTTTTCCTAATGTTCCCGAAATAATTAAGAAAATGTTCGTACTATTTTGAGAATCAATGTGTGTAAGACTTGCTTCAATATTAATATCATTAAACGATTGTATACGAGCGCTACTAATTATTGTTGAAATTTTTTCAAATAAATAATTATCATCATCGATACCTACGATTAATACAATGTATTCGTCAAAATTGTTTTCTGTTTTACAATTTAACGATTGCAAAGTATCTTCAGCGATTTCACGTGGACACTTTTCTTGTTTTGTTAATGTTGCAGCCATTAACTATTTGTGTTTTGAATAACAGAATGTTGATATGTGAAGAAAATGTAAAATATATATTTTCTTCAGGAGGAGGGGAGACGGCAAACAATTTTAAAAAATACAAACTTCACATTTTGCTTTGATTGTATTTGCATATGATTAGTAACACATGATTGCATAGACATCTCATTACACTACATAGCTACAAATGCAATTTGATTCGTTTTTCGATCATTTTTTATTTTGTATACATATATTTTAAAATAGGTAAAAACGACACTCATTTTTTAAGATATTTGACTATAGAATACATAGGTAAAGAAAAAGAAAATCTATTGTGTGATTTTGATACTTCGTTCTAGGCCAGTTTTAGAAAACAGATCAAACTACATGAGCGTCACATGAATCATTCTGAGAGTGTGAAAATCCGTTAAATTAATTTTGGAAAATGGAGTAAGATAAGAGTTCCGATAAATACATTCTACAGTTAAAATTCGAATATTGTAGCTTAAGTGATTTTCGGGAAACAAGTACATTTCTGTCCTATCAAAAATTGCCTGCATTCCATTTGATTGCAGGAAGATATTGAGATACCAATTGATGTAAATGAATACGTGTACTCTTGGTATGTGACTATGTACATACAGGTAGTTAAAATCAACGTATTATTCCCTCAACTGAAGAGAGAGGGTCATATGAAAATAATATAGTGAGGACTCAATAAAGCATGTATATTTTTGTTTTTACACATAAATGAATAATAAAAATACTTTGAAAATTTTCTCTCATATCGAACTTTGTAGGGCTTATTTCATTGATTATTTTCGAAAAAA
>JAJEKB010020776.1:0-19909 GCA_022393335.1 Macrotrachela quadricornifera
CTTTTCTTTCGATGTTCTTTCTCTAATGTCCGTTTGTCAAATAGAACGTATATACGGTATTTTGTTGTCCTATTGACTTTTGACGGAAGGAAACGAAGGGTGGCATGAACGTTCTACCATTTGACCTATTGTAATTAATGTGTTTATTGTCTTGGGTTTTTTTTCTTCGTTATTCTCTAATTAAATAATATATTTACCTGTTGTTTTATAGATTTATAAATTTTAATTAAAAACATATCAAATATGGGTAATATAGTAAATAAAATCTCTTGTCAATTTGGGTATATTCAATCTGTATTTGGTATACTTAAATTGATTGAACTTGTAAATATATTTATTAATTTGAATAGATAAGAAAAATTCAATAATATTATTTCTAATATTTAGCTTTGTGATTTACTTTCGGTTATTTTGGGTGCTGCTGCACCTACTATTGAAGGCAATAGTGGACATAAAGGTTTTTTCTTATTTGTTGCCGTACTTTCGTTGATTTTAACACTATTATTACTCATTTTGAATTTATTAAATATAAATAATGCTTGTATGAAAGAGCGTTGGGTTTTTATAGTAAGTTTAAAATAAAAAAATAAAAAAAGAATTTTTTTTTTAAAAATATTTAATATAGGAAATAGGTTGGTGTATATTTATTGCATTATTTTATTTTATTGCAAGTATTGTTATTGCAACAATAGCAAAACATAGTGGTGTATATGGAGCTGCAGCGGTAAAATAATTATTTTAAAGAAGATTATAAAAAACAAAAGAATTTATTTTTATTATTTTTCTTGTAGTTTTTTGGCTTCGCAGCTATGTTTACTTATATAGCCGATGCAATTTATCAATTTCGTATGAATAAATTGCGTTCACGTAATGATAATGCGCAACAATATGCACCAGATATGGGAACACGTCCACAACCAACTTATTAAAAAAAAAATTAGAAGAATCATTTCATATATTTGAATTTTATTTATGGTGAAAGTATTTGATAATTTATTCTCGAAATGATATGATTAACTGATAAGACATTCCTTTATCCTTCGCATTGAAAAAATTTATCTCATTATAACTTGCTTTTATTTCTTACATTCCATTGGATCTCATTTTTGCATATATAAATTAATGAAATTCTTTTTTTAGTTTGGCCTTTCTTTTCTTTTTGTTTTGTTTTGTTTTGTTTCGTTTTTCTTTTCATCGCAATGATAAATCAGAATGATCTGCATTTTCTAGTATATAAACACGTCCATACATAGATATATTCTATTATTTACTAAAAGTTCTTTTTTCTTTTTTCTATTCATAATGTTTGTTGCTTTTTAATCGTTCACATATTTTTTGTGGTGGTTTTTATGTGTCCATTTGCACAGTGACAATTTAAATGAAAAATTTTAAAATAAAAATAATAAACTATCATATATAACTAGATAAATGTGATTTTTCTTATATTTATCCCTATTAGTATGATCAAATTGTGTATATATCTAACTAAGGTCGACATAAAGATAGAATGTATGTTTATACATGTCTATTTTTTTTTTCCTCTTCTTTCTTTCTCTATCTGTTGACAATCTTTTCTTTTTCCTT
This sequence comes from Macrotrachela quadricornifera, assembly GCA_022393335.1. Lineage (NCBI taxonomy): Eukaryota > Metazoa > Rotifera > Eurotatoria > Philodinida > Philodinidae > Macrotrachela > Macrotrachela quadricornifera. Next base: position 1,585 of record JAJEKB010020776.1, read on the forward strand.
ATATACAAATCAAAGATTGATTATTACTCTATTCTGAACTACAAAGTAACTAAATTACTCAATTAGATCAAGCTTAATTGTTTCTTTTTTTTTGGTATGATTCATAAATATTGTTTTACATATACTATATCTAAGTTATTAAACAAGAACCATTCGTTTCCAAGGGCATCATATGAATATGAGAACTGACATCCGTACATTTTAGTTTCTTTATCTGTCAGGCCTTATATTTATATGATGATGTATGTTATACGCCAACTTACAGGCTGACTGAAGGATAGAAAAACAACGTTTTGTTGAGAGATATATAATTCTCTGATTCAATGATATTGTACTTAGACACTAACAACGCAAACAACATCTTTTCTCCAATTCCCTATTTGTTTTAATGTGTTAGCGTCAATTTTCGGTAATCATTATATCTCACATATATAATTACAATAGTTTGAATTGTGTCAATTAATCATTATTATTGATTTTTGATTATATAATACATAATATTTCTTTATGACAAGGGACAATGTAATAAAAATAAAAGATAAAATATAAACAGAGAACTTGATTTGATTTTTTAATATATGAACGAATAATTCTAATATTATGAATATTTCCTGTATTTACTATCTAATGTAATTATTAGTACGAGAAAAATTTGACCTTATCTAAAATTATCTGGTTCTAGTCAAGGAAATACGTAAAAGATTCTGGAAAGTATATCAGATAGAAAGAAAAGAACAAGAAAAAAAAAAGAAAAGAAATACAAGAAGAAAAATGCTTATAGATTGTCATTACTATACTTAGTTTTCTTGTACAGATGGCTAGTACATCTCATATACAATTTTCATTAATTAATTCACTTGGTTCACTTGAATTTGGAAAATCATTTTTAAATCAACCACGTGGAATTGCTTATCGTTCATCAGATTCTTTATTATTTATTGCTGATTCAAAAAATGAACGTGTTGTTGCATTTACAGAAGATAATAAATTAGCTAAAATAATAAGTAATTACGGAACAAAAAATGGTTTAGCTATTATGAGTAATGATCAAGTATTAATGAGTGATGAATTACAAGTATTAATATTAAGTAATGATCTTCGTTTAATACGTACAATTGCTTGTGATGATATACAAGCTGGTTTAACTAATTATCAAGGTATTTGTGTTGATGAGCATGATTTAATATATGTATGTGATCAAGCTAATCGACAAGTAAAAGTATATGATCCAAAAAGTGGAAATCTTGTACGATTTTTTGGTGATAAAAATATATTTAGTTCACTTGCTTATTGTGCAGCAACCAATGGATATATATATATTACAGATCCACAAGGTTTATTATATTATTTTGTTTTATATGCTTTTTTTTTAAAATATAACTATATAATTATATAGGATCATGTGTTCATAAATTTACAATTGATGGAACATATGTAAAACGTTTTGGTAGTGAAACATCATCTGTTTTTCCTCAAGCACTTTCAAGTCCTCGTGGTATAATTGCATTTCCTGATACACATCATTTACTTATCGCTGATTCTCATAATGATCGTTTAGTACTTTTTGATGAGAATGATGAATTTCAACAATTAGTTACAAGTGGTATGGAATATCCAGAATCATTAGCAACAAATACTAAAGGCAATGTATTTGTTGCTATGACTGATCGAATTGGTGTATTTTCTCGACAAACCATAATATGACAAATTCTACATTAATCTTTTTTTTGTTCTTCTTCTTCTTCTAATCCTAACATGTGTGTATGTCATTTATTTATATATAAATATTTTTTTGTTCTTAGCTGATTATTATTTTTAAGAATAAAAAAAAAATATACCCGTTTATACATTAGAATTAGTAGATTGTTTTTTATTCTTAGAAAGAAAATAATTGTTTATTAGAATGGAAAATTTAAAAATAGAAATTTTCTAATATTCTAATTATGATTTATTTATATTATTGAAGAAATAATTGGACTAGTATTATGAAAGGAAACCAATTTTATAAGTGAATAGATATCAATATTTTCCAATGAATTTCGATGAAATACAAAGAAAAAAAATCGAAATTCTTTTTGTTTTATTATCAAAATGAATAGAAAAATTATAAAAAAACATACTTGTTTAGAAACTAATTTCAATAAAAACTGTGGATTGATGGTTTCTTTTGGCATGAGATGATTCAGTACCAAAGTAAACGAGTTAATACTGCATTCGCCAATCTTAAAAATCATAATTTTCTGTCATAGTATTTGATCATCACATTTATGTCTAATATGTTGTCGATTCTATCCGATTGTTTGTAATAATGCTTATGTACTAATATAACTGCAATAAGTCTTTTCATTTATTGATCGATCCATTAGATATAGATAACCATTATGATTTAACGGTAATTTATTCTTGTTATGTCTAGACTAGATATTATTGTTTTATTGGATGATAGAAATCATTTCAAAGAAAAAACGTTTCTGTTATGACTTATGTAAGCAAGACATTCCTGTCATATACATTAATCACTAATGATTGAATCAAGGTGAGATTACTAATTGCTTTTTTGTTAATCAAATTTTATGATAAATTATATTGATAGTGATGATGTATCGTATTTACTAGACGCAATATTTTATGCTAATTTTTTTGAGGGTACTAGAAAAATTGTTTCTAAAAATTATTACTTTATGTTATTTCTTTCTCTTTCAATTGCAGTGATTATATATTTCTCTAAGTGTTTATCGATTTTTATAAAAAACAAACAATCAATAAAATAGAAAAGGAAAATGTGTCGATCATTAATAAGAAAAAAACACATAAAAGTATTAGTTTCACAGGTAATCTAGAAGAAAACACATATTCATATAACAGATCTAATACAAAAAAAAAATAAGATAAAATCAAAAACAAGAAAAATAAAAGAAAGTATCACAAAATTTATGATGAAGTAAGATAATTTGAACATTCATTTTTATGTTGAGTTTCAAGACGAGAAACTGTCATTTGCATACCACATGTTGGACAAGTTGTTGTTTCACTATTAGTTCGATTTAAATATGTAGCTGCATTTTTACGTGTTACACGTTGAAATAAAACTTCTTTTATTTTAGCTTCAGTTTTTGCACGTTGTTTACTTTTTTCAATTAATTCTTTACCTGCATCACTATTTTGAATTAAACATGCATTTGTATGTATTTCAAGTATATCATTAGATATAAGTCGATCACATATTGGACAACGTTCACTATCATTTATTGATAATGGTGGAAGAATTGAATCAATTTTAAGAGATTTTGAAATTTTTTTAGGTGAACGTTTTTTTGAAATAAATTCATCAATTTTTCGTTGACTTTTATTTGTTTTATTTGCATGAATTGCTATAAAGAATTTTTCAAATTAATTTTAAAAAAGAATTCGAAATTATTTTATACATACCTGCTGCTCGTTTTGGTCGATTATTACTTAATTGTATAGATTCATTTTCTTGTTCAAGTATAGATGCTTCATTTCGACGACGTTTTCGTGGTTTTTTTTCTTTTATTTCTTCATTATCATCTATTTCTTCATTTTCTTCAGCGAATTTAGCTTGAACTGAATGATATAATAATATTAATTCATCATCACCTTCTTTAGTTTCATAATACATTATTATTATTATTAAAAATATCTACAAATTCTAGAAAGAATTAATTAATTGAAATATAATAATTGTTCTATTATTATATTCATAGTAAATCATTCGAAACATTCTTTAAACAAAAAATCTAGTAAAAGTTATGTAACTTGTCAACTAAATCGTATATTGATTAATTTTGAATAATAACAATTCGTGTGTATTCTCTTCCAGTCCGATATTCGCTTATTGAACGATGGCGGTAGTTGCTGATGAATTCAATATTTATTTAGAAAATAAAATAATTACAGAAAAAATAACTGTGGAATCTGTTTTCATAATAACACAAAAATCTTCCAGATTATATAAATTTTTACACGATCAGCGCAAGATTCTAAAAAATACTATGAGTCTTATAGGACAATGCATTCATTTATAGTCTAGTTTAGACATAAGACATACGCCTGAGACATTAAATGATTCAATCTATTTCTTTAATTTTTGTTTCAACCTATTCAATACTTATAAATTATCCAATAAAACCTTTTGATGATAATAATCCTATCTATTGATAAGATATGGTACAATAAATTTTTATTTTTCGATGTTAATATTAATCATTTTTCTTACAATGTTGGATCGTTGTGTGTATAATTCGAAATAAATTTCATCATAATCTGACTTAAGAATAGAACTTTTATTACAATAAATTTTTTTTTATCATTTTTGTCAATCATCATCATCATCGTCTTTAGTTTAATAATATAATATTATTAAAAATATCTACAAATTTTACAAAGAATTACCTAGTAGAAAAAAAAAGCAATTATCGTAGAAAAATGAAACACAAAAAAAAATAGAATTTCTTTTTTTTATATCTGAAAAAATTTGAGCGTATTTGGTTTGACCATTTTAAGTATTAACTGACTATAACCATTGTTTGTTATTGTACAAGCATTTACTGGATAATCACTGTTAGAATATTGTTTATATTCTATTGATGAAATATTTTGATTAATTGTTATTAAATAGATATTTTCTGTTGTTGCATCCATAATTAATAATTGTTGATCAGAAATAAAAGAAAAAAGAAGATTCCAATCTATTGTTGAAGCATTAGGAAGTAAATCAGTTTGATGTAAAAAATTCATATCATTGTCAAATAAAACTATTCGCCAACGACATTCATCATCTTCCTAATTAGAAATTATTTCATATTATGTAAAGAAGAAATATATATTATTAAATAATTTTATCTTGTTAGTGAAATTTAAATACTTTAGTTTCTCATATTTGGTTGATGTATATAACATATAATCTTTTCTGTTTCTTTCTCAACAAGTAAAAAACTGATCAAGATATTTATGATTCATTAAATATACATTGTAGAATGATAGGCAATTCAAATTTTATGAGCTTACTGAAAACATCTTGTAAAACAACAGAAAATTGTAATATTCTATTGTCTTACAAGATGTTTTTAGAATCTTCCTCTTTTTTGTTGCATCGCTTAAAGAAAAAAAGTTCTATTTTGCTTTTCAAAATCGATTAATTCTTATTCGCTTTAATATTTTCTCATTCGTTGTTTGTTAATAACTTACGATTAGAACAGCTAATTGAGTTTGACTAGGATTAGTTCTAATACATCTTAAATGTTGATCATGTTCACTTTCGGATATAATTTCATTTAATTTCCATTGTTTTATCATTTGAATTATTGATGATGATGTTTGTGGATATGTCCATTGTTCAATTACTAAAGAATATTTATATATAATATAAATTGAATTAAATATAGTTGTACATGACCATGGAATAGATGTAAAACGATGAAGACAAATAAATGATGATAAATAATTATACGAAAATAATTTTTCATCTGTTAATATAAAAAATAATTTTATATAAAAACTATAATGTATATCAAGAATTTTTCCATCTAAATTAACTTTCCATTCAATTAATTCAGGTATTAAATTATCATCAAAATAATTTTTTAAATTAAATAGAAGTATATGTTCACGATCATTTATAATGAGTAAATCATCATTCATTGCCATTTCATTATAAATTGATCGTTCTATAGGTAAGTCATATTTTCGAAGAGGAGATTCAATATTTGATAAATGAAAAAGTTTATTAGATTGATTTTGTTCAATTGAAATTGAATCAATTACATTATTAAATAGTAACTATTAACATAAAAAAAAAATAAAACTGAATTGAAAAGAAAAATGAATGTTATACAGTTTGATTAGATTTTTTTTAAATATACTAATGAAAAATGATACATTATTATTCTACTAAATAAACTCATTGAAACATTTAATAGTGAACAATGTTAGATATATATACACATCAAAAGTATTGCCACCCCCTCGAATCTCAGCCTTCACAAGTACTGCTGTTTTGAAAACTTGACTGTATATAGATCTCGATTAGTGTAGATCAGTAGCGAAACCTACGTCTCAATTATTTTGTAAAACGTTTTTCTCCACACAGTTAAAAAGATAAAAGATCGTCAGAATGAGGAAAAAATTGACTATAAACATTTGTCTTGTTTTCCATGACACTTAGTGAATTTTCCAACTTTTTTTTGACGAAACTGTGCCTCCTTTCCTACTCATTATAGCACCTAGACCTATGACAATATCTCGAACTTGAACATAGTGCCATTTCTCTCCCGTACGTGATAGAAGTATGAAAATTTTCGAGAACAGTAAGGATTTCTGGGACTATCTTTCTTATAAGTTTCAAGTCTATCTGCCGAATCCACAATGAGATTTTACGGTTTCTGAGCATACCCATCCTGGTAGTAAAATGCACCTAGCCTCGCAATAACTCAACGAATATTGATGAAATTTTTACCACGAATAGCCACTATACAGGGCTACAAAACGACTCGTCCCGCAGCTCATAAGGCTTTCTTGTTCTGGAGTCATGACGTTCACAATGGAAATGAGCCTCATACGTCATAATTCTCTTTTAACTCACGCTATGGAGACGCGGATTTTGCTGCTCTTACATTAATCAAGATCTATATAGAGTCAAATTTTCAGAGCAACAGCACTTGTAATGGCTGAGATCCGAGGAAGGAGATATTTTTAACGAGTAGTTTATCTATACAGAAAATACCAGATAGAAATGTTAGTAAAAAATATTAATTTTTTTTTGTTTATACCAATTAATAGCATGACTTTTTCAAGATAATCTTCCAGTGTTAATGTTTGTTGTTTGAAAGGATCTTCTAAATTAATTTAATGTGATCTTTCAAATTGTTCAACTTGGCATTTCTATTCATCACTATTGTCATTATCTGTTTTTTACATGAATGATGAGGTTTTGACAGAGATGCTCATAACGGTGTAGTAGCGGTAGATTTCTTTAGAGAAAATGCAAAAATCCATGAATTTGAATCGAAATCCAATGTTTCCAAATACAAAACTATGAAATTCAACGAATTATAGCGATGGATACAATAATTCTAGACCTGGACAATCATTGTGAAAGTGATCAGTTTTATAATACTTTTATGATGTATCCAGATGTTTATATATTTTTACTCATTTTTTTTACTTCAGGACGTTATGCGTTTTCACTCTTGAAAACGAGAATGCGAACTCATTTTGTATTTGTGTCCCTAAGAACGCACTTTTAAAGAAAGTTACTCGATTATATTATTTAAGTAGCATATAAGGATTTGCATTTTCATTCTTAGAAACAAAACGCAAAAGTGACAATCTTTGATGGCATTGACTCATGTTGTATAATCCATCTAGTGCGGGATTTATACTTGCTTTTTTCAATCAATAGTAGCCTTTACAAATTTATCTTATGTGTAACGAAAAGTATCAAATAGTAAGGAAATGGCTGTTTGCATTTCTCCTATTCCTTCTTATTGAGATCTATTTTTTTCGATGGTACGGGAATTTACGAAAGAAGTTTAACAAAAATTTGAAAAAATCTAACTTACGTTTTTATTTTCATCAAATTTTAAAAAAGTTTCTTTAATTTTTTTTATTTGAAATAAACTAACACATTGATTTTGTTTAAAAATATTTTCAATTGGTTGAAATAATTCTTTTAATTTACTTATAATTGTATTTAAATTAATTAATTTTTCATAATTTAATTTTTGATTAAAAGAATATTTTTTTAATAAAATTTTTTTAATATAATCAGGATTTTCTATTAATTGATTTAATTCATAAATACGTTCATTTAATTCATTTATTAATTGTTCACGTTCATTTATTAATAATAAACGATGTATTTCAACATGTATATAACATAAATAAAGATTACAATGTATACATAAAACCGAATAATATTCTCGACATAATTCACCAGTAGTTTTATCAATATGTTGACAATATTGATTTATAATTGATGATGTTGTTGATTCAAGTATAATAATATCATCATCATCATCATTATCTTGATTATGATTATCTCTTTTAAATTTTTTTGATAAATTCATCTGAAACAAGAAAAAAAAACGTGTCTTTTTTTATTATTATATATTTATATTTACAAATACAATAAGAAAAATGCTTTTTTTTTTTGTTTAAATAAATTATCGATTATCCCGCTGCCAAACAATAACAAGTCCTTGTTGATCACATGATGCTAATAAACTTTCATCAGTATTAAATGAAACATCAAATACAGCTGAACAATGTCCTTGTAATTTATTAATTAATGTACGAATTTCTCGATCAACATCATAAACATAAACTAAAAAAAGATTATTTTTATTAATATGAATAAATTTTAGTTTTTTTTCGAAGTATTTTTCTTACCACACATATCTTCACTTGCACTAATAACACAAAAGCCTTGACGTTGAGATACAATAGGACAGAATGAACTATGAATTGTTAATGATTTTTGACGTATTGGAAAACGTTTTCGAACACTTAATTTTCCATTTGCATTAATAACTCTATTAGAAATAAAAAATAAATATAAATCAATTGGAAATCAATCGTTTAAGAATATCGATGATGAAATGATATTTTAGACTTGATTGAGTTTTTTCGATAAGTTTTTAGCCATCATTTTTTCCAAAAAGTTTACTTTTATGTTTCAAAACTTAGAGATTTTGATTTCTGGTATTTCTATACATATTAATGAATTCTGCTACTAGACAGAGACAAAAAAAAATGACATATTTTCATTAAATTGGGAAGAAGCACAATCTAATTCTAAAACAGATATATTCATATACTTCTTTAAAATAAAACTTACTTAAATACTAAGAGTAAATTAGGAATAACATTAGCCAATAGAAATGCTTCACGTCCATCACGTGTTGAACGAAATCGAAATGAAATACTCGTTACAGAACCATTACTATTTGAAAAAACTCTAAAATATAAAGAAGATTTCAGTAATAATAACAAGAAGAAGAATTTTAAAATTATACCGTTTACAACTATGTAATTTTCCAGTTGTCATATCAAATAAAGCAGCAAACATGTTTCCTCTATCATCACCTGTCCATAAAATTGAACCTGTCTCATCAAATGCTACACACATTGAACGACCATAACATTTAATTATACAATTCTAATAAAAAAAAAATTGTTTTCATCTTTCTTTTAGAAATTAAAACAATTTATTAATATATATACTTTAAGTGCTTTACCAGTTGATACATTATATATTTGTAATATTCCTCGATTATTTCCAACTGCAATAAAATTATTATTTGATGGATGAAAACAACAACAAAGATTCTCAATTCCAGGTGTATTTTCAATAACACGCATGCATTTTCCTTTTGAAATTTGCCATATACGTATGCTTGCATCACTACTTGCTGTTACTAATAAATCATTTATTGATGACCATTGCATATCTATTAGAATTTATATATTAATATTATATGTATAAAAAAAAGTAAAAATAAACAAACCATTTATTGCAGCTGTATGTCCTTTTAAACGATAGATAATTGTTGCTGGAGTTGGAAGAACTTGACATATAGCAAGTATTCCATCACGACCACAAGTTGCTAATAAACTTCGATCATTAGGCGCAAATTGAACTCGTGTAACTAAATAGAAGAATTTATATAAATAAACTGTAATTTTTTCAAAGATTTTAATTATACCTGAACCTTTATGATGATCAAATATATGATGAACACCAGAGAATGCATAAGTTTCTTCTAAAGATCGTCCCATTGCTAGTGCTCTATTATTTAAAAAGAAAAATAATTTTATTAAAATATTTATACATATATGGATGAATTGTATTTTTTTGGTACGATTGAGATTTTAGCAATATTTGGCTAATAATTTTTGTTCTGTTCAATCAATTTAGACGATTTTTTTCACATGCTGTCACTCTCTAATTGCCCTATGTCACACCAAATGTCAGCGTTCAGGGAAAATTTATATTATATTAAATAATGTAGACAGATATTTCCTGTTGAATCGATCTGAAAACATTCTTTTCAATTATAGTTCAACTTAATCAAATTCGATGAGCAAATCTGATTACATTATGAACTGTTCTGAACGCTCATTTTCCATGTAAAGCTGAGAAATGATTCAAGTCATTTTAACCATTAAATTAAACAGAAATTCAACTGTACACGGCATATTCTCCTTAATATCCAATAAAGTATTGAGAAGCTGTTGTCATGTTAACATAGACATAGAATGTTTAGATTTACGTTCATTTTTTCGAACTAATCGTATCAAAAATTGCAATTCATTTATATTTATATTTAACCTGCTAGTAGTTGATACATTTGAAAGTGATGATGTTGAAAATGGAGTTATATTTGTTTCTAAAATATCATTATTTAATAATTGATTTGTTGCTACTGTTGTATTTCTTCGTGTCCAATCAACAAATGAATCAATACTCTAAAAAAATAATAATAAAAAGTAAATTAAAAAAAAATTTTTTTTATTTTACTTCAGACATTGAATTCATTCGACTAGCATGACTACCATTTGATCTAAAAGAAATTTTCTCGATTTTAATTGAATATTTTCATTGATTTATTACCTGCTATCAAATAAAATTGCTCCATATCGTGATGCTAAAAGCATTGTTCGTAATTTTAAATAATGTTTTCGAATATTAACATCATTCTAAATATAAAATATGAATATATATATATATATAATAGATAAATATAATTTACTTCAATAGGACGATTATCACGTAATAATTGACTTCGTCTTCGAATATAAAGTGTTTCTAAAATAAATAAATAAATAAATAAATAAATAAAATACATAATAATTATAATATAATTCTATACTAAATTGAAGATTATTTGGTGTTCGATGAGCATTATAACGAGCATCAAGAGCAAGTAAAACTTGCCATGTTGTCGACATTTCAATAAAATTATGGAAAAAAATAAATAAATAACTAAAGCAAAATCTTAAAATTTAATAATAAAAATCATATTTAATATACAAAAGAAAAGAATATATGAAAAAGAAAAAAATTCATTTTTATTATTATTCTCATTATCATTCAAATCTATTTTCAACAACAATCGGTGTAGATGTTTGTAAACCGGTTATAAGTGACATTAATTCTCGATAGATTTGAAGGGGATTTTGATCTTTATTTAATAATGTTTGTTTAAATTTTATAATCATTTCTTCATGCCAATTTAATTCAATCCATCGACATTCATTTTCAAATTGTTTAAAACGTACTTCTGTAAAAGCAATAAGTTGACTATCATCAGTATATAAAATAGTATGATGATTTAATACAGGAGATTTTAATGTATTTATACATTCTAAATACACGAGAAAAAAAATATTTAAATAAATTTTTAAAATACAAAATAAAATTATTACCATCAATGTTTAAATTAGTATTTGAAGATCGATAATGATGTTTCTTAAAAATATATTAAAATATAATAAAAAATAAAATAAAAAAAAATTCTTACGCCAATATGAATATTAATATTTGAAGTAAAGAATAAATTATATTGATTAACAAGATATTTTACTGTATTTAAACGTTTTAATGCACCATCAAGATCATCAAAAGTTGCTAGAAATATATATATTTAATTAAATAATCGTATTTAAAAATAAACATACAATTTTCAAGCAGATAAAGTACAATAGCACGAAGTTTAATAGCTAATTGAAGTAGTACATCAATATTTGGTATATGTATCTCATCGGTACTTGTTGATGAATGAATCTAAAAACTAAAGATATTTTAAAAGGAACAAAAAAAAGTATGTTTATACTTGTTCATTTAAACGATTAATAAATAAAGGTGATGATGTAGATTTTTTATCAAGTTGACGTTCTAATTTTGAACGAAGATTTTGATTTTGTTTCCATAAACGACGTAATGGTTTAATTAATGCTTGATTAAGTATGATTGGTTGTGGAATAGATGATGTATCTATTTCAGTGATTTCAACAGGAATATTTATGGGTTCTTCTGTATTTGTATTAGTTGATGTATGTTCTTGAACTATATTTTCATGATCTATATTATCAATATTTTGATTATCAATTATCGAATCTTTTTCATTTTGTATGAAAGAAGTTGATGGCATTTGTGATGTTTCTTGAGGAATTTCAACAACCGATTGTGTAGTTGAAGATAATGATTGCCGTCGTTGTTGACTTGAAGAACGATGTGTTCTGTTAGTTTTTTGATTTGAATTAGTTTGAGTACTATTACGAACTGATGAACTCGGTCGTCGTTTTTTTTCAGGTTGAGTTTGAAATGGAGCTTTCATATGAGCTGGTACATAACGACGAACTGTTTGTTGTTGTTGTTGTTGTTGTTGAGATGATGATGAATCTGATGATGGTGGAATAGTTGAACCTGCTGAAGATGGACGTACTGATGATGCAGTCTTTGGACGATTATTACGAGCAGTACCTGGTTGAACTGGTATTGAATCTGGTGCTATCACAGTCGATGTTTTTTTTTGTTTTTTATCACCAACATTCTATTGAATATAAAAATAAAAAAAAAATTGGGTAGAATAGAATATACAATATATATTTGCCTACCTGAACTTACTTCAATTGTACGTTTTGCTTTGTCGATAACACTAGCAGCGAGACGTATTTCTTCGCTTTCTAAATTTAAGAATGAATATTAAATAAATCTATAATAGTTGAATATTTTTTACCAATAGGTGTTGGTGGAGGAGGAAGTGCAGGAGATGTTTTGGTATTTTTAGTTATTGATCGTTTGAATGAATCTCGAATAAATTTTGGTAAAGGCTTTCTAAAAATTCATTTATTTAAATAAGAATAAATGATGAATAGATTTCATATACTCTTTATGAAGAATTTTTCGAAGATCATTATTTACTAAATTAAGAATATAAATAGATTGATCAAGTGTATGAAGTCGTTCAAGCATCATTTGATAAGAATTTTCAATCGTATTCATAATTTAGTGATATAAAAAAAAGAAATAGTTATATAAATTAAACCCTTTGATCACTTGTCAAGTCAACGAACGGTATCGATGACGATTCGTGTGTGCACTCTACCATTCCATTGGTTCGTCTTCAAATGATGGCGGTAGTTGCTGATCATTTCAATAATACGATTGTAAAGAAAATTTTCAACATATTCTAAATATTCTTAATCTATCAGAATATTTCTTTTAAAATATAATCACTTTATGTAAATTGCAAAGAAAAAATTACAAAAACAAGCATTTTTTTTCTATGAATCACATTTAATGAATGAAATTTTTTGTATCTTAGCATGATGTATGATTTTCATTGAGGAAAGGCTACTTATAACTGAAAATTGATATTAATAAAATTTATTTACGAAAAATTAAGCGAATAATTTCAAGCTGTTTGTTGCTGGTATAATTCAATAGCAAAATAAGTAAAAATATATATAATTAGAACGAATGTTCTTATATGCAGTTCAACTGTTTTATTATTAAAATGAACCATCATTAACAGTAAGGCCGTTGTTCTGATGGTCAAATAAGATATGAATTAGGATAATTGTATGGTGAAAAACCAGGGTTTTGACATGGACAATTTGGTGGATACTTAGGATACTGACCAGGATAGACTGGTCTGCGACGACGATGAGATGAAGGAGGATAATACAGAGTAGTAGTATAGCCAGGCCAATAGTCTGGATATCCTGTCCCATAACGAGAGTATCGACTACCCATTTGTATATTTTATATGTAACAGGCTTGATATTGTGTTTTATTTCAAATAAAAAGAACCACAGAAATATTGGTGTCTTTTATGATCAGAAAAAAATTAGATAAGATGCTACGTATGTATGTTTCATGTATTTATATCTTACTTCTTTTATGGGTTTTGATTTGCTTGAATGATTTGAGATATCAATAGATGAAATTGTTTACAATATTGTTACGATCCTAATTAACGTATTTTATATGTCCATAATATTTTGTATAATGATATTGTTTATTTCCTTCATACGAATAACTATGCTTTTTGCTATTATTAAAACCATTTTTAAAAATACAATAATTTTGTTATTATGATTCATTATATAACAACTAGTGTACTGCGCGATTGCTATTTTTGATCACGATCATGAAATATATTAATAATAACATTATCTTTCTAGTTTTGTTGTTGATTAGATACCAAAATAGTCTTTTCAATCGATTCATTCTTACTCGTAAATTATAGTATTCAATACTGTCACGATAACTTTAATCTTCGTTTTTCCTATAGATGATTGTCTATAAATAATTATCTGTCAGCTCAGTAATCAAAAATAGAAGACATAATATAGACATTTTCAGTCTTATCAGTATTTTTTGAATTCCCCATCATATGCTATAACAAATCAAATAAATTTTGTTTGCAATACTGATTAAATTTTACAAAACAAGTCTCATCTATCAAACTATATATCAGCAACTGCATACAATACATATTTCTATTAGATATCCAAAAAATTCTCAAAGTAGTCACTGGTTTTTTTTCCTATAATAACTTGATCATTAAACAAAATTCATTACTGAACATGCCTATTTGTGTATTTAATAGTTTTTACTATTTAAATAACCATACTATATTTTATGTTAATTCGAATAAACTTGGAATGAAATATCTCATACTAAAATATCTAATTTAAGTTTTTACTCTTTTCATAATTCATGTCTCTTCAAAATATAAATTTACAGAAAACTAATAAAACAAATCAAGCAATTATACGCTTCTGATCTACGTATTCAATATGTACTATGTGACGATGGAATGAATAATTCATAAACACGATCATTTTTTATGATATCAATAACATTTAAGTAGGATTTTTCAAGTCTAAGACTAACGAAAACTTTGGAAAGTCTATCTGATTGTCACATATTCAGATCAAATATATTACAAATTAACAAAATTTATTACAAACAATTTATATAAATGTAAATTTTTTTAAGAAACTATTCTATTTAGAAATATTTCTATATAAGAACTACTATATTTTAAATCTTTTATATAATATCTGCACATCTAAAGATAAAATTGTTCGTTAAATTCTTGATTTCGCTGATATTGATGTATCATTCTTTTTTCAGTTTGATTTTGCCTCATTTATTGTATAATATTGTTTCATCATCTTTTGATCTGAATCATCATATAGAAATTCATACGTGTTTTTTTTTTCGTTAATTTACTTATGTTATTTGTATGTAAACTAAAGGTCATTGGTAATATAAACGTAATATTTATATAAGAATTAAAGAAGAATATAAATAAGAGAAATTAGTAATCAAATATCGAATAGAAGTGTAAAATATCAATCATATTATTTTTATGATACTAGAGAAAGATATATTTTTTAATAAATAGTTTGTGTTCCTTTTGTTATTTAGTAGTTCAATATGTTAATTTATTCAATTTTGCTAAATCAATAAATTTAATTCAATTGTATTGATCAATAATTTTAACTTTGAACATTTCGTGCTATATATTCTATTCAATACTCTTCTCTTATTATCAAAATTCTTCGATCAATCATTAAAATTATACTATATAAATAATGTTTTCTTTTTTTTTTCCAATATTCTATCCCATTTCACAAACATCAAAAAATCCGTCTCGCTCTCTCTCTCTCTCTCTTTTTTTTTTCTTTGCATTAATCAAACACATATGTGTATGTCAACAGAGAAATACAGAAACAAGAAATACACATACACACATACATAAAGAACAACAAGCAGAAGAAAAGAAAGAGAAAATTGCACCACCACAACAAACAACATGGACAATGATGATAGAAAACATTTTTAAGAATGATAACAAGCTGTCGCTAATAATATGAGCACATGTGTGCTATATTGAAGAAATACACACACAACAAACAAAGAAAAAAGAAGAAGAAATAGAGAAAAAAAAGTACAAAAAAAGTTGATGATAGTGGTGGTGCTCACTGCATATTTACCACCGTTGTGGTGAATTCTTCCGTTCGTATATTGAGCGATCGAATAGGAAAGTGCGCATTACAAAAACAGAATGAGAAAAGAAAAACCAAAACGAAATGAAAATTTTTATCACAAAGGCTCGCCTGATAAAGACGATGCTGATGGTGAACTATATCGTTTATGACGACGATGTTTTTTACTTTTTCGATGTCGTCGATATTGATCATCAGTTATTGTTGTTGATGATGTATTTAATTGTGATGGTGATAATGAGATCGGTGAACGTGATCGACTTCGACTACTATTTCGTCGAGAACGTTTGTGATGATGATGGTGATGACTTTTATGATGATGATGATGATGTTTATGAGATTTCTTCTTTTTCTTCTTTTTTCGATGTTTAGTTGTTGATGATGGTGAACTAATAGATTGTTCATCAATTGATTTTGTTTGTGAAGTTATAATTGTAGGATCAGGAATAGGAACGGAAGATACAATAGAAGATGAAGGAGGAAGAGATTGTTCTAATGGTGATATTTGGGATTCTTCAATTCGTTGTTTTTTAAATGCTGGTTGTTGAACATCAGATAAATCATCATTATCTTCATCATCATAATTATCATCATTATCATCATCATCATCATCATCATCATGTTTATATGATTTTGAAATAGATGCAAGTCCATTTAATGTAGAAGATGGTCCAGTTGTTTTTATTATTAATTTTAATGGTGATGATGTTGATTGTACAGTCGATAATGAAGTTGTAGGAGATATTGTATAATTACTATTATTTGTTGTTGATAATATAATCGGATTTGAATTAACTTTATTAACAAGTTTAGAAGAAGATGTTGTTGTTATATTTGTTAGTGATTTATCTTGTAATGAAACCGGCTAAATAAAAATATTTTATAAAAATTTAATTATTATAAAAATAAATTTTATACCTTATTTGCTAGAAAAGTAATTGGAATGCGCATAACAATTGGTGCTCGTTTTTCTGTTGATAAAGCACCACTACCATTTGTTGATTCATTATTAGATGATAATGTAGTAGGTTTTGTTAAAGATGAAGATATTGATTTTATATTTCCATTTTGTCCATTTACTAGATAAAAATTAATAATATCGAAAAAAAAATAAAATGATTAAAACTTGTTTTTTTTTCCTTTTAATATTTATTCAAATTTGACGATTGGATCTTTTAGTTTATTTTTTGTCCATTTAATTAAGACTTTTAATCGAAATTCATCTACAGTTTTTACTTTCTTTTTCTTTGTCTTTTTATTATTTGAAATAATAATTATATATAGTTAAATCATTATTTTATTTATCATTTTCTAACTGATATATCATGATATATTATCATTATTCAATTGAACTTTTTAATAAATAATCTTCTTTACATTTATTCTTATCAGTTCATAATAGATTAAGAGACTTAAAAGCTGTTCAGAGATCATATGATAAGAACTAACAAATAAAGTAAATATTTGTTATGTTAATATATGTCAATATATTCTTTAAATTCAAAAAAAATATATATAAAAAGATGATGAGAATATATTAGTGATAGCTTTTTTTTTTTTTTAGTTAATAAATTTAAAATATAAATACTCGAATGTTCAATATATTTCTTATAGGATTATAATATTCACATACTTGGTTTAGAAAGATTTTGGACGGGTACTTGACGTGGAGTAAAAAATGTTGCATTTGTTGTTGATGTTAATTGTTGTTCACTGTTATTTAATTTTCCATTTTGATAAACAAGTTTACTTGTTGTTGATATTGTATTTGTTGGTGTTGATGAACCATTTACTGTATTATTTGATGATGATATTTCTTTAATATAACATAAAATATAAGCACCATGTTGTCCTAAAACGTGACTTAAATCACATTGTGTCATTGTTGTATCATCAGCTTTATACCAACGATTATTTGGTGAACGTACATAAGAAAAATAATGTCCTGAATGCATTGATGATCCAACATGTACTAAAACAGCATATAAACGATAATTTAATGAATCATCATTGGAATTTTCATCACTCATATATGGATTAACATTTAAATATTCTGGATAACGTACATGATGTGATAATTTATGTGAATTTTTACCAAATTCAAAACGTTTTAAATTAATTAATAAAATTTTTGATGCTTTATGTAATGTATATTGTTTCATAGCTTGTACTAATTGTTTACATTTAATACAACGATATAAATTTTCACCAGATAATGTTTCACGACAAACAAATTGTTGTAATGATTGTCTTAAATCTGAATGATTACGTACACTAA
>JAJEKB010020777.1:0-19156 GCA_022393335.1 Macrotrachela quadricornifera
TGATGAAAATTTTCATTTTAATCAATGAAAAACATCGATTTTTCTGTCGCCTTCATCATAAAAATGTCCTTTTTTTCGCGTTTTTCACATGAAAGTCATCATTTTTTGCCATGTTTTGATTAGATGGGCAGTGTTTCGTAGATCGACGCATGCACAATTAGACTATCTGTTCATTATGTTTGGATCGACAAAGCATATTGTTCTTATTTTAGATTCAATTCAACTTCAAAAGTCATGCTTTATTCAGTACGTGAGAATAACTGAAGACTTTTATTGAGATTTCAATAAGAGGGAGCAAAGTCCTGACTAAATATTAGTAAAATTTTAGCTCTTTCACTCATATCATTTTCAGGTTACGGAAATACATGGGACTACATGGAACTACAATGAGACTAACATGGGACCAGCATGGGGCTAACATAGAACTATGAGACTTTATGGAATGCCTATAAACTCCCATAGTCCCATGTAGTTCCATGTTAGTCCCCCTGTCCCATGTTAATCCCCTGATCCTATATACTTCCATGTTAATCCCCTAGTCCCACGTTAGTTCCCTGTAGTTGCATGAAGTTCCATTAAGTCCCATAATCCGATAAAGCCCCATAGAGTATTGGAAAAATTGAGATGAATTTTTTTTTGAAATTCAATCTGAAATCGAAAAGACCATAGACTCTTTTTATATATAGATTATGAGCTATGAGTAATGGAATTTTATTTCACTTTTTACTTCTTCTATTCAATGAATATTTTCAATCACGCAGTTGTACTTCATCTTATACATTCTATTCGTTTTCTTTCGATTATCCTAAAATGATGCGTGACCAATAACAAAAAGCACATGTTTCTATGTTTTTTCGTTCTTGAATTATTGAGAAAACAATAATATATACAAATTCGCGGAAAAAGGCATTTACTGTGGTAAATGCCAACAATAGAGGGAAAACATCTCCGTTAAGATGAAAATTTTGGGTCGAAAATTACCCTATGACCTTCCTCTGGTCGAAAAAGTATTCTGTGCAAAATCTCATTGCATTTGCTCGTACTATGTCCAAATGCATAGCGAACAGACAGGCAGACAAACTTTCTTCTTTATATAGATAGATGAAGACAGAAACTAACATCTGTTTACATATGCATCTGTTGAGCTGTCGACAACTATTTTTTCTCTTCAATTGATTTTCAAGAAATCATCGATCGATCCGAATATGAAAAGATATATGACTTCAAGAGGACTATACAATAAAGCAGCCTCTACTAATTTGTATCAGTCTATCATTTATAATTTTTAGTTATGAATATAGATATTCATTTAAACAGAAAAATGTTAAATGCAGTCCTGTATATCAGATGATCTACTCGACAAATATATTGGAGTTGAATTCAACGAATTGCAAATGATACTAAACTGTTGACAATATCATAATTTTATTTTCTGATAATTTGTTTATGTCAAATATGCACATGATTGTGATCCATTTTATAGAATGGTAAAAAAAACTTAAGTTCGAAGTATTTTTAGCTTCCTCATACATATAGGTATCTTAAATGCAAAATATTTTTTATAGCAAAAAATATTATAGCTACATGGTGCGCAATGCATTCTCTTAGTTTAAAAATAAGACATAGTCCGCAGGTAAAACATGTTATTAAAGAAACAAAAAACACTTGAGGACTAAGCTTTTTTTCGGTCATTCTGTACATTATATTTTTGAATAGATAGAATAAAATAAAATGTCGTAGTTTGCTTTTAATGGTAGAATTGATTTTGATGTAGTACTGTAAAAACAAGGAATTTATTTTTAGTTTTAAATGTGCATAAATATTGAATCATTCTTGTTTGGAGACAGTTATTTTTTTGTTTTCATTATTATTCTTATTCAATTTTTATGAATCGATCCGAACAATGCAACACGTCGGGTAAAAAAAACTCCATTGTAATTCACAAATTTCCGCAATACAAAACCTTTGAGATTATATGAACATTGAATACTATAAATCATGAGTTCCTGTCAGTAGACGTTAAATATAATATATTATGGAATTATGAGTAGGCTGAAGTATAAAAACCAAACAAAAATAGGACATGATAGCATAGAAAATAAAATTAATCTGAAAACACCTTCGTTAATAAAATGATAAGATATCAGTTATTTTCATCATAATTATTATATTTTTTATCTCTATTTATTGTTCTTTCTCTCGCGTTCTTTTTAACATATCCTGTTCTTTCAAGATCTCGATGATTTACTTTCACATTATAAGTAGTACCCAATTGTTGAGCAAGTCGTTCTACTACAGCTACTGATCGATGTCGTCCTTGTTCACATCCAACTGCTACTGTTATTAAATTTTTGTCATGTTCGCGAATAAAATTCATTATTTGTTCAGAAATCAATTTAAGTATATCTTCATATTCAGTTAAATGTAATAATTCATTTTGTATTCGTTTATGTCGTCCATCGTAGTGCTGATAATTTTCGACGTTTGTAGTTTGGAAATGACGTATTGAATAGAGCAAATCAACTTTCTTTGGAACACCGAAAGAATGTCCAAATGAAACTAATTTAATACAAATATCTTGAGTTTGAGCCATTATGTTGTGAATACATAAACACGGGTTTGATAATATTTATATAAATATTAGTGTGTCAATACTTTAAGGATAGGATGACTGAGAAAAGAAAAACAAAAATTGAGTAAGATTGCATGAGTCAGAATCATCAAAACGCACATTTTGGTCATTCTTATGTTTTCTTTCATACGCAAAAGTACAACAATAAAAATAA
The DNA here is from genome assembly GCA_022393335.1 of Macrotrachela quadricornifera. Lineage (NCBI taxonomy): Eukaryota > Metazoa > Rotifera > Eurotatoria > Philodinida > Philodinidae > Macrotrachela > Macrotrachela quadricornifera. The sequence continues at coordinate 2,787 of JAJEKB010020777.1, forward strand.
AAACTTTCAATAAATGAGTAGTAGTTTATGTTGAGATTTACCAGGAATATTTGTGCTGTATCTTCAAAAAGATCCGTTTTGGTTCAGATACAATCAGAACGTACAAAATTTTCAGGGTGCAACAAGACTGTAGCATTCTTAGAGTATTCAAGAAACAACCAATTTGACACCTCATAACTCTCTTCAAGTCTCCATTATAAACAATAAATGTTTTTTTCTTTGTTTAGCAGAAAATATTTGATTTCAACGTCTGATAAAATCTTATTTTTTTCAACACCCCAAAACATTTCTAAATAAATGAAAATTTATTAATAGAAGTGCTCTCATATATAAAATTTGAAATTATTTAGAAATCCTACATTATCTAATTAAAAAAGCAAAGAACATGTATCGAACGTTTTACGCACAATATATAATAAATTTGAGAGAAATATTGTTTTTATTAAAAAAGGACCAAGAAGCATTAAAAAACTATTATTAAAATAAAGAATGATCGATAATTGACTAACGGATTATGTTGGTATTGAAACCTCATGTTCAGAGTGTCATAACTGAATGTACATTATAAAGTCAGCTTTTATCACAAAAACCGATCTTTTTAAGAATAGACATCAGAAAATATTCAAAAACTATGAGAAAAATAGCGTATAACGCAGAAAATTATTTTTATTGTAACAATACAAATCTCAGACTAGTAGATAATTTATCAATTGCAAAATTGAGTTTTTGGCGATAATGAATTTTTTTTCTTTGAGAAATAATGTTTAGAATTAGTCTAGAGTATCATTAGTAATTAAATATAGATTGAGAGTAAATTTTAAAAGTAATTTTCATCTTAAATATTTTTCTGAAATAGATTGAATGATATAATACCCAATTGGGAAAAATCTATTTTCAGCATACAACAGTAATACTCTTATTTTATATACATATATATTTCTTTTATTCACAAGAATTATTTTTCTCTATTATGATTTATTTAGAGATAAAAATCTATTCTTTATAAGAAAATCTAGATAATGTGTGAAATTACATAAAACTTATTCATTTGTTATATGCGCATATTAAATACAAGATCTGTATAAATAATTAAACCATTTTCTAATTATTATATGATGAATAATATATAATTCTACTTCAATATACTATTTTCGTATAACTCTTAAAAAAGATTTAATAAAACTAAATGCTTTCCCTAAGTATCTGTTATATTTTCTATTATATATTAATTAACCGAACAGTCACGGCATGAAATAAATTCTTAATAAATAGGAAATATTTTCTTACATAAATTTAAAAGAAGGCTATGGCTATAGAGATGTCGTATTGTATTTAAAAGTCATAACTAAAAATTAGTCCTACTTATCCATTTTTTTAAATAATCTGTGAATTGTTAAAGAATTTTACATATTATAGTATCTTCAAAAGGTCAAATTTGAAATTAGATATATTACAGAATAAAAACAACATACTTCGCTCGTTTATATGTTAGGTTAAAAGACAAATGCGCATATTGAGTTTTTTTTTTTCATTTTATAAACAAAAAAACAATGTTAAGGTCAACGTACAATAAAATCTTATTCAAAAATTAAAGCACGCCATATCATATCTGCCTACACTATTGTCTTTCCTTTTTACATGCCACACATATATAACCACCTGTTGACATTGTCGTAAGTATATATAAAGATATACTCTACGTTCTTTTCTTTTTTTGTTTCCTTTACATCCTATGGCATATACACATTTTCCTAAAGACGTAAAAAACTAACTGAAGAACAACGTAATTATAGGGCAATCAGAACATTGAGAAAAAAAAATTAATCACTCAATGACGATCATTATTTTTTTTTCATAGTTCTGGCGTCTCTTTCAATGCACATTTCCTTATATATATGATGTTCCGTCTCAAATATAATCTGTATTGAGTAACAAGAAATGGTAAAAGAAAAAAAAAAGAAAGAAAAAAAAAATATGGCAAGTCATGCCCTACAACGACATTTTCATCTACGCATGCGTATTTTAGAATAGATTACAGTAAAAATATATTTAATCTTGTGATCATTTGACGTTTTGTAAAGACAGTATATACTTCGTCAGTACAAATAAATAATCGAACGTGTCATTTTGACATAACAAGCAAAAACACGAAATTATTTCTACGATGAAGTTGATAATAATTATTTTTAATTTTTTCTATTATAATATTGTATTCTATAGATCAATTTTATCAAATACTCGGAATATTGATTATGTTCGTTTTAATCTAACACTTATTCGACAGTAAATATCTTATATAATATAGATAAAATTATAAATTATTAGTTTATTTAATATATAGTGGTGAAACACATGCAAATGCTGAAGGTATTATTCAAGGTGTAATTGATACAGAATTATCTAAAACTGGTTATCTTCAATCAAAAGCACTTGGTCGATATTTACAATATCATCGTTTTTCAGATATTTATTCAAGTGATCTAAAACGAGCATCAGAAGTATGTTCTAATCCCTTTCCTATATTTTTGTTTCTCTATTCTTCTAAAGATACATTAATAATCGATATTAAAGATTAAATATAGAACGAAAATATCTATAAATACTACTTGTATTATTTATATAGTGAAGTTATCATTAATAGTTATTTTTAGACAATAAATAGAATAACATATATGCAAAGTCATACAAAAAAATAAAATATTTTAGACAGCCCATCAAATTCAATTATTAAATCGTGTATCATCATGTGAAGTAAAATTCGATAAACTATTACGTGAGAGGGTAAATAAATTTTTTTAAAATTATATTATGAATTCTTTGAATAATTAATTAGATGTATGGTATTGCACAAGGACGAACACGACAATGGTTACATGAATTAGCAAAAAAAAATGGTATTCTTTATAGTAATTTTACACCTGAAGGCGCAGAAACAACTGCTCAAGTTCGTGAACGTGCAATAACCTTTTTTCGAAAATTATGTCGAGAACTTCTTATTAAATTTGGTACATCTGATATATTAACAAAAGAAAATTCTTCACAAACATTATTACATAGTATATCAACAGAAAATTTAAATCTTAATCAACAAATATTAAAAAATTTTGATAAAAAACGATCATTATCAACAGAAAATATTCATACACAATTAACAAATAATATCATTTTAACGACATCATGTCAATCATCAACTGATTCAGCGTTTGATCTGTCATCTATATCATCTGATCAACAATCAATATCGTCATCATCATCAATTTTATCATATAATAGTAGTTTTGAAAAACAACACAATTTATATAAAGATTTTTTACAATCACCCAATGAAAATCAATTTTCTGATCTCGATATACTTGTTGTTAGTCATGGAGCTGTTATACGTGAATTAATTAAATATTTTGCATATGATTTAAAAACAGATATTGGACAACATTTAGATACTATACAAGAACTAGCACCAAATACATCAATAACACGTTTTCAAGTAACATATTCAACAAATGAACAGCTTTCATCAAAAACCATATTGAAACTTATTGATTATCACAATAAAACTCATTTAACTAATACAAATAATGATGAATATAATTTAGATGTAACTAATAAATGCAGTTTATAACTCAATAAATGTTTATGTTTTTTTTTTGAACTTTAAATATCTATTCATATTTATGTCAGATGAATATCTTCTTTTTTTTTTATTTATTTATTTATTCAATAAATAATACAGGATACACTAATAAATTTTAGTGACGAAAATAAAAATAAACTGTGATTTTTCTCCATCATCCACGATAATCCCCTTCTACAGGAATTTTTAACAAATATTAACAGATATACTAGAATAAATTCTTTTTATAAAGGATAACAATTATTATTTTCCACAACAACTTTTTGTCAAATATTTTTGATAGAATGTTTCAATTCTTGATTGAATGTGCCGTTCAATAGAACAACTTTCACAACTATTGAAATAACGAAATTCATTCTAGAATGAATATTTCAATGAAATTTAATCTAGACTAATTAATAGTCAATAGTAGTTGCCGATGAGATCAACAACGTTGTTCTGACGTCATTATGCTAAATTTTATAATATTTTTCATGGATCTTGTTACGATATTTGAGTACTATCGAAAGAACATTTTGACCTTATGAAAGATGACATAATTTATCCTGATTGAAAACGGTCATCCATATCAGACAAGACAACTCAGCTCAATGGTGCAAAATTCTCATACCCATCAATTAATATAATAGTGATATAAAGAAAACTTTACTACTTTCATCAATTAGTCTAGATTAAATTTCATTGAACTGTTCATTTTAGAACGAATTTCATCATTTCATTTTAATAAGAAATATACAATTTTGTCGATAATCAAAAACAAATCTTTAAAAAAAATAAAGTCTGGTCAAATGAATATTAAAATAGATATTGTTAAAATACTGAGAGATCTATTTCTTTTGGTACATTCATTATGTTCTCGTTTGCATGTTTATTACAGATATTTATTATGCTTTTCTTTTTGTATCTTTCTGGTTTTTGTAAAGAGACCAACAAACAATATTTAGCACGATGCATATGTCAAAAAAAATCTCTCGAGTATGTAAGAACGACATAGACGAAAGAAAACAAGATTAACTGAGTTTGTTCAATATTCTTCTTATATTTTTATGTGATTACTCAACTTTTGACTTGTCATTCTATAATATATAGTCGACATTTTTTACTCTTGTATAGATCTTTATGTGAATATGTAAAAGAAATATACTTTGTCAATGTGTAAATGCATGTATGTTTGTGACAATTCATGACGACGGAAAAACTTAGATGAAGAAAAAAAAAGAAAAAACGAGAAAAATATAGAAGATGACGATGACGAAGAAGAAGAAGTAAGTAATGATGACTAGAACTCTAACTAAAAAGAAAATAAAAAAATCGATGATGTCAAAGAACAATGAAAAAAGAGAAGACATTGTTTTCTCTATACACTGACTAAAAACAGTATTTTTGTTTGTCTCTAATAAATAACGTTTTTTTTTTGTTTTTTTTTTCTAAATATTTTTAACGGTAGAATGTAATGTTAATTTCGCGTTTGTAGTTTAGTATGATTTTATTTTTCATTGGACAATATAGCTAAGTAGGTGAGTCATATATAATCAAAAGAAGAATAGGTGACAATAATCTATAGAAATAAATTGATTAATAGTCGATTTTAAAAAAATTTATTATTATCTGAGTGTGGATTAATTGTCAATATAAGTCAATGAAAAATTTAAAGAAGCTTCTTTATGTTATTGTATTAATAGATTTTTTTGTCCTTTTTAAGCAATTCTTTTTTTTTCTCTGTTTTTCTATTATCGATTAGCAAAAACAATTTATAATAATAAGACAACGTTGAGTACCAATGCTACGGCATCGACTATTATGTGTTAAATAAATCTTGTCTTTTCTTTTGTAGATCATAAACAGAAGCATATGGACATAACTATTATCGATACAGTAGTTTATGACAATCATATTGGCATTGATCAATCATGAATGAGACAGTAAGTATTTCGACGTTTATATGTATTAGAATAACAGATATATGTTTATTATATGTATATATATGTATCATTTATTTAGATCTCTATTTACTGAAAAATTCAAATCATTATGCTTTTTTTTCGACGTCGTGATATATCAAGTCAATCACATTTGACTGAACAAGAACGATGTATCCATGCCTGTCTTTTCTTTGCATTCATAATACTTATTCTTACAGGTGCTCTATTTTACTTAGCGGCAACACATAAAGGTACAGACGATCAAAATCTTTATTATTATCTAGGCGCTGGTAGCAGTCTTGGTTTATTTTTATTAATAATATTATGTACAAGTATTCATATTCGTCGTTTTTATGGTATTTCTGTATCTTCAGCACATCAACAAAGAATTCCTACTGAATTTGAACATAATACTTCGAAAAATTCAAATCATCATGTATGATAATTTAACAAAATATAATTCATTTATCATTAAAATTATCTCAAATTTTCGAAGAGAAACATCGAATAACAAATATATATTTATGTAGATTCAATAATAAACAAACTATTTTATATTTTAATTTTATTATTGTGATTGAAAACAAAACATTTTTTGTTGTATTTGGATAAAACATCTTTAAATGTATTATTGAAATCAAATTTAATGTCTAATTAGTTTTTCAAGAAGAAAAAAAAACAAATCTTATTTAATGGAATTTTTTTGTATTATTGTAACTATTTAATAGTTGACATGACTTGTTCTAGAAAAGAAATGACTCAATTTAAAAATAGATTTGCTTTATTATCTGAATATTTTTCTCTTATATTTCTATTACTCGCACTTATGATTGATGGACAACGAGTCAATAGAAATGCATCAGAAATTGACTTAGACAACAAAAGAAGAATTGTTGTTATTCTATTTACGTATTCTACTTCTTATTATAATGCAGATAGGCAAATTCATATTGTCTTAATACATCAATATCTGGACAACTTTTAAATAATCCAACTTCTAAATTATGATTGATTTTCTTCTGAATTCATATAGATTGTATATTTCAAAAAGGGTATCGATAGGATTTTATAAAACCAAATATTTAGAATTTTGAAAGGATTGCATAATGATTTAAAGTTTTTAGATTATTTTGAATTTCTTCGATTTGATACTAAATAAAAGATATTTTCAATTTTGATTAAAAAATCAAATTAATTTAGTTCGATATAATTTCGAAAGTATAAAAACAAATCATTGCAGCTACAATCATTTCAATAGTAACGAGTAAATATTATATAAATTATTCATCTGACAGAAATATCATATAAAATAATCTTTAATATATTTTTCAATTTTAATTTCTATCATATAAATTATTTGAGAATAATTTTTTATATCTTCTAAAATGACAACTTTTTCCGATACTTAATTGAAATGTCTTTCTATTCATTAGATATGTCAGTAAAAATCTTTTTCTTTATATAAAGTATTTTTTTTTAAGAATAAAAATTAATTATTAAAGAATATTAATAATAAGTTTTAAACTAAAATAATATTATTTCATGTTCTTGATGTAATATTGAGATCATGATATTGATATAAACGACCTCTTTCGAAAAATTTCGATTCGAGTAAAATTTTAATCAACAATAATTTACCATATTTATTATTATGGATCTTTTATAGTTCTTATTCGTATTTTTTTCCTTCGATAGTTTATGATTTGACAATGGTAATTGGTAAGAAATTTCTTTCGTGTCCTTTACATAAATTCGCTATCTTTTTTTTATTATTTAAAAAAAGAAATCAATATCAGATAAATACTACATGAAAAAAAAAAACATTTAGTACAAAAAAAAAAATTTGCATTTTATATAAACAAAATAAAAAAAAAAGAAGAAAAAGTTTCAATAAACTTTTTCTTCTTTTTATTAAAAATTTGAATAATATTTTAGTTAAATATTTTGATGAAGTATTGACGATATGACTTTTTTATCATGTTCAGTTGATAATATTTGTTTTAGAAAATTATTTTCAGTTGAAATTAAATTTATTTTATTATTTCGTTTATGTGTATCATATGTTTCTATTGTATTCCAATTTTTAATCCAAATATTATGAAATATAGATAGAAGACGATCAGTTTCATTTGATTCATTTGTTAATTGAGAACAAAATATTTGCCATCGTTGATAAGGTTCAATAGGTTGTTGTGGTTGATCAATTTGTTTTAAACGATCAATTATACGATAATCATTTGATTTTGTATAATTTTCTTTATTTATATCTGTTAATGAATTTTTTAAACGTGTTTCAAATAATTGCCAATGTCGATCATCAACACGTTGACGAATTTGTTTACTTGTTTTAATTATATTCGATATTTGTCCAGGATCTGATTGAATATTTGAAGTTGACATTGATACACTAAAAGAAATAAATTTTGATTATTGAAGATTTTTATTTTTAGAAATTATAAGATACGTTTCGTTTTTCTTTTAACCTTGAATAAAAATTTTAAAGCAAATGATAAAAATACATTTTTTTTTTGTCTTTATTTAGGATATACGAAACCAGATAAGTTATTTCATACAGACAGAAAATGATTCTATATACTTTCGTTTTTCTTCTTTGTCTTATCCTATTTTTTTCTTTGCTTATATTTTTCGTTTGTAACTTATTTTTTGTAATAGAATTATCGAACGACAAAAACGAGAAAGAGAATATATAAAAAATTTTATTATGATGAATATCAATGCGATAAATTTAACATATAAGGGTACATATTAGAAATAAAGACCGTAAATCTGATAAACACTATTTTACGTCCTATGAATAACGAGTAAATAATTTGAACTAACCTTGAACACATCAATTTCGGTGATCGTCAATATCGTTACCGTAAAAATTCCACAAACGGCTCACTATTATTCTCCTATCCTTTTTCTTCTTTTTTTTTTTGTATAGATTGAGTCAAATAAGAAAAAAAAAGCAATGAAAATAAAACCCAAACGAGTCAAAGAACGAAAGAAACTATGTTTAATACGCATATTATTTCTTTGCTATTTGCTCGATGAAGCATAGAATAAATGTGAAAATTTGAATAAATGATTAAAAAAAAAAACACTAATATTTTTCTAGATTATTATCATGCGTGTTGTGTTATTCTTAATTGTTTATTGTTCATTAGTCTATGGAGAATGTCAATTTCATACAGATCAACATACGAAAGATACTGAAAGTAAAATAAAAACTTGGAAAATTTATCAAAAAAAGTAAAAATTATTTTTATTATATTATTTATAAATTCATTTTTCTTTTACTTGTATTTAGTTTAACAGTATCAAGTAATGGATCAACATATACTGTTGGAATATGTTCATCACTTGATAGTAATAGCACAGCTATTATACAAAAAGAAAAAGATATTACTTATGCTCTCGGAAAATTGGATCGAGTCAATCTCGTTCGAGGAGGTTAATTAAATTTCTCTTATTGTTTATTATATAAACTAGAACAGAAAAATAATTTTATTTTAGATAATTGGATACTTTTAACTTATGAAAATGGTGATGAATATATGAATGTTTGTGATAATATAACACGTACAGCTTCGATTATGTTTGTTTGTGGTTCAGATATGGTTAGCAAAAAAAAAAAAGATCTCTAATAGAGAAATAGCATAAATAAATAGATTACCTTTCGAAAAAAAGAAATATCAATCTTTTAAAAATCATGATAACATTCAAAATATATATGCTATAGTAGTTTGATTTCATTTCAAAAAATTTTATATGATTGATAATTTATAACTAATTTTGATTGTTTCTTTTGTTTTTAGAATAATCTTACAATTCTTCAAGAACATACAAGTACTGATATACATTGTAACTATATGTTTCAATTACAAGTTCCAGAAATGTGTGCTGTAGTAGTAAAAAAAGAAAAATTAAGCGGCGGTGCCATCTTTCTTATCATGTAAATAACAATATATATTTTTTGATAATGATTTTTTTAATTTTCTATTGTTTTTTTTTTATTTAGTTTTTTCAGTTTAGCAGGTGTTTATTTAATTGGTGGAGGAATATTTATGCATATAAAACGTGGAGCACGTGGTATTGATCGTATTCCACAATTAGAAATGTGGCGTAAATTAGGTGATTTAGCTGCTGATGGATGTGATGTTTGTTGTCGTTGTGAACGAGCTTCACAACGGGCTGGCTATTTTCTCGATGAATCAGTAACTGATATACATGCTGATGATGATATTTTGTCTCCATATTAATAATCTCAAAAATAAAATGAATTAAAACAAAAATCTCAAGTTATGAACTTAAAATTTTTCAATAGACAATATATTATGATCTCTCAACATTTTGTTTTTTTTTTTTTAAATTGAATTCTTGTCTTTCATATATAAATTTTTTTGTTTTGTTTGTCTTTCGTTTATATATTTCATGTATTCGTGCATACGATCTAAATTAAATAATATAATAAATGAAAAAAAAAATAATTTAATAAATTTGTTTTTATTTCGAAAGTTTTTTTTAGTTTTAGTTATGCAAGAAGATCATACATTACAAGCTATTCGTTATCAACGTGGATCATTATCAATTTTAGATCAATTAAAATTACCAGATGAATCAATATATATACCTATTAATTCAGTTGATGATGCATGGAAGGCTATTCATACAATGTCAATTCGAGGTATAATTATTACAAAATGAATGACAAGATTTTTAATAAATATAGATGAAAATTAATAAAGAAAACTCACTCATATCTAAATTCAATGAAAATATAAATAGAAATTTAAGGTCAAGAGAAAAAAAATTTCGTTAATTTAAAAATCATTTATTATTGTTATTTCGAAGTTTTAAATATATAACATAAATAAATTTAATTACATACATAAACTTTACTTTTTTTTTAAGGTGCACCAGCCATTGCTGTATGTGGAGTATTAAGTCTTGCTGTTGAACTAGAACATTCTCGATCGAAATTTGATTCAATTTTATCTGTTCAACAATTTGTTACTGATCAACTTAATTATTTAATAACAGCTCGACCTACAGCAGTAAATATGACAGATGCTGCTAAAACAATTATTGATTATTTGATTCCATTAAGTAATAAACAACAAAATTTATCATTATATATTAATGGATTAATTAATTTTATGGAACAATTTCTTGAACGTGATCTTGCTGATAATCGATCTATTGGTCGTTATGGTGCCGAAACTATTTGTCAAAATAATACTGATCAAACAAAATTAACTGTTTTAACTCATTGCAATACTGGTTCATTAGCAACTGTTGGTTTTGGCACAGCTCTTGGTGTTATTCGACAATTAGCAGCAAATGATGTCCTACAATTAGCTTATTTTACAGAAACTCGACCATATAATCAAGGTTCAAGATTAACTGCTTATGAATTAGTACATGATCGTATTCCACATACAATGATATGTGATTCAATGGCTGGTCTTTTAATGCGAACACAACCTATTCATGCTGTTGTTGTTGGTGCTGATCGAGTAACAGCAAATGGTGATACAGCTAATAAAATTGGTACTTATCAATTAGCAATACTTGCTAAACATCATAAAATTCCATTTTATGTTGCGGCACCAACAACATCAATTGATTTAACAAAAAAAACAGGAGATGAAATTGTTATTGAACAACGTCCATCAAAAGAGATGACAAGTATTAAAGGAATGAATATTGCTGCTGAAGGTAAACATATCAATGAATAAAAATTTTTATTTCTTTGTTGTTTTTTTTTTTATTAGGTGTTCAAGTATGGAATCCATCATTTGATGTAACACCTGCTGATTTAATAACTGGTATTATAACAGAACATGGTGTATTTAAGCCTGATGAATTAGAAAAGAAATTATTATCTTTACAACAAAATAAACATACTACTTCATCATAATTAATTGTTTTATTTTTTTAGTTTATCTTAAATCAATATTAAGATTTTCTAAGTAAAAAAAAAATTATTTGATGATTATGATTTATTTTAGATTTAATACACAAAAAAATATGACAAATTTAATTCAAGAAGGTTCAAAAGTTATACTTTATTTAGGATATAATAATTTGCATGTTATTAAAGTAAAACTAAATGAAGTATATCAAACAAAATTTGGTGCTTTAAAACATAATGATTTAATTGGAAAAGAATTTGGAAGTAAAATAATATGTACAAAAGGTTATGTTCATGCATTACCAATTGTACCTGGTAATATAGATTAATAAAAAATGAATTAAATATTTAGTAATATTATTTTAGAATTATGGACATTAGCATTACCACATCGTACACAAATTCTTTATATGGCTGATATTAGTTTAATTTTACTTGAATTAGATATTAAACCAGGTTCAATTGTTATTGAAGCAGGTTAGATTTGATTTGTAAATGAAATTTTTTTTTTCTATGAGAAAATGAATTTATTTATAATTAGGAACTGGTAGTGGATCTCTTTCTCATTCAATTATACGTTCTATACGTCCGAATGGTCATTTATATACATTTGAATTTCATGAACTTCGTTCAAAATTAGCTCGAAATGAATTTGAGGTAAACATAATCGAGTAAGCTAAGTTGAAATATTCGATTAAATTAGATTATTTTTATTTATTTAGGAACATAATCTTTCACAATTTGTTACAGTTCAACATCGTGATGTACTTTCTAATGGTTTTGAACATGAAAATATAGCTGATGCAGTTTTTCTTGATTTACCTGCACCATGGGATGCTATTGAACATGTAATGAAAGTTCTTAAAAAAACTGGTATAAAAAAAAGAAAAGAAAAAATTTTGGTTTTTTTTTAATTTTTATAATATTTATTTTCTGTTCTATCGTAGGTGGGCGCTTATGTACTTTTTCACCATGTATTGAACAAGTTCAACGTACTTGTCAACGATTACGTATGAATGGTTTTGAAGAAATTAATACAGTTGAATGTTTACGTCGTACACATGAATTTCGTTATCAACATCGAAGTAAAATTCGTTTTACTGTTGATCAAAATCAAGAAGAAATAAATAATAGTAAATCAATTAAACAAGAATCAAATGATGATGAAAAAGAAGAACAAAACAATAATACATCAATTAAAAGAGAACCAGTTGATGATGAAGAAGAAACAATAACTCATAAAAAACATAAAAATGATGGAAAAACAACAATAACAAAAAGACAATCAAAAGAAACAGAATCAACATTGACAGCAATTGGACCTTTAATTATGCCTGGTCATACAGGCTATTTGACTTTTGCTTATTTTAAACAAGAATAATTTTGAATGTGTTATTTCTTATAACGAAAAAAAAGAAAAGAAATGTTGCTATTTAACATAAATTCTTAGTTATATGATTTCATCATTGTTCGGTCATAGATTGTTGGAAGTAATACAAAAACAAAAAAACTATTTCATGATTTTCTTGTATATAAAAAAGATAGATTTCTTTGAGTGAATTGATTTAATCGATCTAGATCGATTACATTTCAGAAAGTTTTCGAGTACATATTATGAAAAATGAAAGGATATAGGAAAACAGATTATTATAAGTACGATGACATAGCAGTGTCTTCAGTTTGGATTACTTGATTCTGAAGTTTAACTCCGGCTTCAATTCCAATTGTGAAAATGTTTATCCTCTAATTCTGAGTTCAACTACCAAATTTTTTTAAAAAATGTTCTATTGATTAAATATTATGAATAGAAAAGTACTAACGCTTTAAAATACACTCATTTTACACTAAAATATCCAAATCTTTCTTCTAGAAAGAAAAAGAAAATTTATAGCTGTTATTATTTTCGAATTCGATTCTGTTCTGAAAAAAATATTTTGAAATGTATTTAAAAAACCTCACTTTTATATGTGAAAAAGCATCTTTTTAACTGATTTTTTTCTGCTGGGGATGTTCTTTATATAAACGATTATGAATAGATAATGAACGTACAATTGTACTACTTATACTTACACGAATGTCATTACATTTTCGGTTTAGTTAATTGTTTGAATATTATAACTAACGAAAGAATTCGCTCATTTTTCTGTTCTGAAGTTTATTATTATTCCATGTAACACTTTATTATCGTTTGTTTTTCTTCATTTATATAAAAAGAAATATTATCGACGACGGTTACAATTTCAAATTCAATCTTGACTTGTTAGAGTTTTTCACGTATCTATAGTTTTAATAAAATTGGGTCAAACATATACTAATAGGAAAATCTGTCGTAAAACATTGGAAGAGATGATATATTATGAAAGATATTTTTGAAATATATAAATGAATATTATTTCTCAGAAAGTGTTTTAAATCATTTAAAATAGAACTACTCATGGTTTCTATATTCCCAAAAAATAAATAGATTAGCAAGATATAAAATTGTATTCGATTATCAATATTTAACCGACGAAATGATTTATTTCATAAACAAAAAAAAACAGAAAGAAATAGACAGACTTTTTGATATATATATACATAATTTAAGGTTAATACATTTTTATTTTTTTAAGGTCGACTATTTCGATCACATTCAAGTTGACATTCTCGAACGAGAACACGAGCTGAAGCAATAGCACGTCTTAAACGTTCAGCTGAATTTTTATTTCCTGCATATGTTGGTTTAATATCTTTACCCATTTCTTCAATAACATTAAGTAATTGAACATATTTTGTTTGTTGCATCACACGTTGTTGATGTTGTTGAACTTGATTTAATTGTTGTTGAACAGCTGGTGGAATAGGAACATATTGATGAGATTGTTGTTTAATTTGTTGTTGATGTACAGGAGTATGTGAAAGAGTAGGAACTGATGATGTTGATGTAGATAAATGCGGTGAATTTCTACCAGCTGAACCTTGCAACATAGTTGATGGTGCTGCTGGATTAAGAATAGGCCGTGATGGAGGAGCTGGTGATTGCTGTTGTTTACGAATTGATAAATCCATTGTTAAGTCCATTTTGTTTTTTTTTTAAGTAAACAAAAAGCGAAAAGGTAAACAACTTATAATCTAGAAAACAATAATTGATATATATGTTATTTAAAAGAAAAATATCATTAAATCTTTAAGTTAAACAATTGATGGATTGTTGAATTTTGTGTTCGACGAATATTTCGACACTATAGTTTATTCTTAGGATAAAAAAAGCTAATAATGATTCAGTAAGAATAAAAATAAATAGATTAAATAGATAGATCATGAATGAACGGAAATAAACTAAATTATTCATTGGTTAATATTCTATTTCCATGATCCAATATGCTAAAATCAATTATAGTTGTCGTTAATAATCATACTATCTTAAAATATAATCAACAATAATCTTTTACATTAGGAAAAATCATTGTTAAATTATTATCAATATAAATTAGATAATGATATTATAGAATTATTTACTATAATTGAATACATTAAAATTTTTTATTTCATTTAATCTTAGCTTTATCATGATCATAAAAATTATTTCAAAGAAAAATTACCAAGTACAAAAGAAAAAGAATAAAAAGGAAAACATAATATATAATAAATACAGTGATTTAATCACGTTCCTAATGTTGTTTCTTCAGCTACAGCTTGTATTCGATTTGTAGAAATATTTTTTCCTTCATTATTTGAACGTTGACATAATTCTTCAAGTAATAGAATAACTCGATTTGTTTGTCTTTCAAGTCCATTAAGTTTTGTTTCTAATCTTTGTACTTTAGCATTTAATGTTAATTGTTCACGATCTTTATCCGATAGAACAATTGGATATGATTTTGGTAAACCTAATGTTTGATCTAAACGTCGTTGTATATCAGCAAGTGTATACATAACTTTTAAATTTCCTTGAGCATTTTCATCCATAATATCTTTAAAATTATATGGTTTATGTGCTTGACGAAATTTTCTTTTTGCAACATGATATTTAATTATACGTATCATTCGTATAGCAACACGTTGATTTGTATCAAGATCTTCAGCTTTTTCAACTTTACGCCAAGATATTTTTTCTAATGGTATTCCACTTGATGATGCATTAAATGCTGATGGTTCATTACGCATTCGTGGTGTACCATATGCACTACCACTTGAATTTATAGCAAGTGAAGAACCGTTATGACGATTATATCTATTAGTTCGTCTTACTTCAACTCGATAAATATGCCATGTAGCTATAGATTGTAGACGACGAACAGCAATCATACGCCACCAATTTTGTATAAGACTTGCAGCAGCAGGAACCAAACGATTAAATTGTTTTTCACGTTTTTTTTGTTCAACTTTTAAAGCAAAACCTGAACCAATAATACCAGATGGTAATGTCCAAAAGGCAACACCACAAATACATAAACATGATGTTATCATTTTACCAATATATGTACGAGGACATTTATCACCATATCCAATTGTTGCCTATATTGAAAAAAATATATATATAAATAGTTATTCATTTTATTTGTTTGATAATAAAATTTTAACTTACCATTGTCACAATAGCCCACCAAAGAGTATCAGCAAAACTATGAAACATATCTTCATTAGCTGGTTTACTTTCATCTTTTTCTACAAGCCAAATTAAATAAGCAACGACAATTAAGAAAATAAAACAAAAATAAAGTGTAGCTATTAATTCATAACGATGATCATATACAACTGAACCAAGTAAACGCCATGATGTTAAACGTCGATCAACATGAAGAAATCGAAGTATTTGAAGAATTCTTACATATCTTACAAGTTGTATGCTAAATTGTGTATGACTTAATCCCATACATAATAATATAGCATAACCAATAATAACACATAAATCAAC
>JAJEKB010020778.1:0-36325 GCA_022393335.1 Macrotrachela quadricornifera
TTTTTTTTTCATTTGCTAGAATGATTTCAATTAATATTATTTCAAGAAGAGATATTTCTTTTTTTTCTTTAATTTTTAATTGTTCAAAAACAGCCCACACACATAAAAGTACATTATATTAAAAAAGAAAAATAATATACTTTTTGTAATATTTATGGTAGTATTTGAAGAAAACAAAGTTCAAATTGTGTTGTAGTTTGTGAAATATTATTATTACTATACAATGCATGACTAAGCATTTTATCTCTTTCCTAGAATATTTAAATTATTAAAGTCGAGAGAAACATTATTTTCTATATGTTTTTATCAGATATTTTTATGCAGTTCAATGAAGTTTGACAAATTCTATAAGAATAAATTTTCATGATTTGAATTAAAATTTTTTTATATGATACTTTTAATCATTCTATACAAAACTATATTTCAATCAACTATCAATGTATATATATTTCATATAGATAAGATCAATTTACAGAGAAAGATTCAAAATTTTCAAATATCCTTTATTACTGAACATGTAAATTAATTTTCTTTATTAAAGAAGCCACTATCAAATATTTATAAAATTTATTTTTTTCTATTCAAGTATTAAACATATATTTTCAGGTTTATTTTTATCACATGCTAAAAAAAGGACCGTTATATACGTAAATAATCAACGGTTTAATCAGTGTAAAACCTGCTGTGTAGCACTGTTAGAGGAAATCTGCATGAAGCAAACTAATCATAAAAGATCATATATTTATAATCTAGGTGATAACTAAAAATAAATTAAAATTTTTTCATACATTCTTTTTAGTAGTGGTGAAATTCTCACGAACAGAATTTAATTTGAATTCTAACCAATATGCAGTTCTATTTTGAAAAATATCATGTACAAAGAAATGACCTTATTAATACATTCAATATGAATTGAGCAGAATTAGAAATATTATTTTGATAGGGCAGTATTTGTTGTAAATTCAAATAGAGTAAATAATAATGAATTTTATACCAAATGAAAGGTCGTTGAGTTTTATAAAACTGTATAGATTAAAAATTTTTGAAGTCATCCTTCTGAGATGAAAAATTCCGAAAACCAGTTGAAAAAAATCTTAAAAAATGCATTTTTTCATTGTTTCTACTATTACATACGCTTCAAAATATATTCATTAGACGCACTTTTTCATGCTACATCTGATGAGTATATTTTGAAGCGTATGTAATAGTAGAAGCAATGAGGAAAAGGTAATTGTACTGAGAATTCGAGTGTTTTCCTTCAATATAAAAAAATACGTTTTTTAATATTTTTTTCAACTAGATTTTTAAATCTTTTATCTGGAAAACATGCCTTTAAAAATTTTTTAATATATACAGTTTTATAGAGTTCGATGACCTTTTATTTGGTATAAAATTTATTATTCACTCCATTTGAAATGTCAGCAGTACCCACTATCAAAATATTATTTCCAACTCTGTCATACATGTTAGTCTTATTATTTTTGATCAAATTTTTTTAAGAATTAATCGGTTCTCTTCCAAAAAATATAAATATATATAAAACTGAATAGAACTTCTGAACAAATATTATTTTTTTTTGTGTTGAAATTCTATTCAAAAAAACATTAATGTCACGCTTCATTTCTAGAGCTTAATTATCGATCGATATATTACTGTTGTAAACTGACATTTTCAATGCTCAAATAATAATATCTCAAAATAGAATACATCAATAATCACATGTAGGATATATTAGTAAATTGCGAGCATTTTTGTTCTATGTTACAGGTCTTTTACACTCAATAACTGGGTTATTACTCTTTATCGCTGCTATTTCGTTTTTTCTAAGGAGTATACCATTGACGCACGAATATTTTCAGGTGTATAATTTTTTTTCTCCCATCCTCCTCATACATCTAATGCAAACTAACCATTGGGAAAGGTATGCTGACGTTTTAATTATTATTTTACGTTGTTTTTTTTTCGTGCAGTCTAACATAAATAGATGAGGCAAATTTATTGAAAGCATTTTATTCGATAACAAAACATAAAACAGCACACACAGGTAATAAATAATGCATAATTTCGATTTAATAAGCAAATATTTATTTTCAATTTATCATTTAGATTTTCTCTTCATTTTATAAATATTCCCTAATTTCATTCAGTTATGGGTAATGATATATCCAAAGAGAAACTAATAGATGATGATTATAGTGTTTCAAAAGTGAAACGACTTTCGATCTCAACTACATTACACGGTTAGTTATGAATTATTTTCATAAAAATTAAAATAAATTTTCTATATTTAGTCAGTAAAATAAGGGACAAAGCCTTTGGCTTGAGCAAAGAAGGTACGAAATATTGTACAGGAATTATTTTTATAAAAGTTTTAATGAATTTTCTATATTTAGTCAACAAAACAAACGACGATTCCTTTGCCATGAGCGAAAAAGGTACGAAATATTCTACTATTATATATATATAATTAATTGATTTATTTTTTTTAGAATTACGAGAATTAAAAGCTGTAAGTAGTTACATATTATTTGTTTTTATCTGTTTTTCTTATATTTAGAAGATACGTCGTATGTCTGTAACTCCGTTTTATCCTCCTTTTGTTTTTGTACCATAAATTGTAATATTTTATATGTATAATAAATATATTTTAATGATTGATAGTTTAAATTGTCGCAGTTTTGTTAATACTAATAAACTATTCTAAAAAGCACATTCATAAATATAACAATGATTGACACATGTTCATGAAATCAAGTTTTATGTAATACATCATTTTGAAGAATGAATATATCAGGATTTTGAATAGGATGAAATGGGACAAAAATCAACCAAGAGCAGTTATTTAATTTGTCTCATTCTATTCTATAGAATAACGCTATTAGTAAAATGACTTTTTTGAAGATTTGAATCATCTTTCATGACATTTTTGTTAGAGATATATTTGATGAATGTGTATTCGCACACACGTTTTTTTTTCCTATTCATAAAATCAACTGAAACATGTATAGATAATGAATACAGAAAAGAAAGAAAAAAAACGAATTCACATCGATGAGAAATAAATACGTAAATTATAATAAATGTAGGTCAATAAATAATAAGCTGTGAATAAGAGACATTACTGTAATAATCCTTATTCTGTCTCTTCATTTTTCTTCTATTTATTCACGTTTAGTCTTGATGACTGTGAGTGAATATCGTAATAGGTTCGGTCAAATTCATCAAAGTTTTTTGTGCGCTCTACGACTTTCTTCGGATGAAAACTTATATAAACTAATGTTAAATAGAAACTTGAAGTAGAAATGGTTTAGAATCCTAAGACTATGACTTGTTTTATTTATGTAACTAATACTTATAACAAAAGAATATTAAAGATTTTAAACGAGTCAAAAACACATAGATTCTGCAAATTTAGTTTTAGTTTTCATTATTTAGATTTCCGCACAAGTATTAAAAGTTTTGGCATTAAAGAATATATGAAGAAAATAAGAAATAAAGCGTCTGTACTGATAAAAAACATTAATAATGAACCATTATTCTTGTACAATATTTTGAATCCATATCTCAATCAGAATGTCACTGCGTTTTTACACGAGAAGAAAAAAAAAGCCCATGAAACGAAAAAATTGTCTCATTCTATTCCATGAGATAATTCAAAGGCCTTAATTGTTCCATTCAATCCAGAGCTCTAAAATATGTTGAAGAGCAACTATATCAAGAAAAATGACAAACAAAATAATTGGTTGAAGATAAACATTTTACTTTATAAATCTCATACAGCTCGTCTGCTATTAAATGAAGAGATCCTTTATATCAAATTCTCTGAAAGAAAGACAAGTTGGGACTCGAAACATAAATATTTCGTATATTATTTGAAAAATTTTCGATTGTTTATGTAATTTATTATAGAGTTTTAAGAAAGAAACGTATCAATCCATTTTTTTTTAGGAATCAGTATTTTATTAATTTTTTGCTTTGCATTGTCAATTCTTATGAAATTCATTAGTACTGCACAAATATATTGTAACATATAGTTCATATAACGACATTTTTTGATATTCTATTAGAGAATTGAACCTTCAAATAGGAATGTATACTTTGAGGTTCATTACAAAGATATAGAAACGATAGCTCAAAATAGTGAAGACTATACATAAAAAAAAATGAAAATAAATCACCACAAGACGACAGTTGTGTCGAGCGAAGTATGGTACATCTCTTACAGTTCTAATAAGTACATCAATAGGAAGTTTTGTTCAATGGTGCAATGTTTATATATACTTGAACGAATTGGCTGAGTTTGTTAGATGTTGTTTTAATTCAAATTTGTTCGAGATTAGGAAGAAGGATATAGAGCGATGAGTTGAGCTGTTCAATAAAATTCTCAATATATGGAAGTGTCAGGTCGAAAGGAACTATACAAAGCAAGGAAACAAGTTTGCGAGGTAAATCATGTTTATCAAAATCTAGCCATTGAGTAAGTTTAAGTTGTTCAAGAGTAGGCATAAGAGAAAGAAGATTTGCCAATAGAACCCATAAACATATATTATCTAGTGTAAATAAGCGAAAACTTGAGTTAGAACGCAATTCAGAAAGATCATGTGAAAAGCCCTTAGAAAAATGACAAAACAGTTGGAATGATTGTAAAATTGAGCTCTATTTGAAATCGATAAAAACAGATTTTAATATGTTTCTACCGTTTGTGCGTAATTGATCCAAGCAAGGCAAAATTGACAGGTTAAATTGACCCACACCAGATTCGATATACAGAAAACGAACATTAATAAACTTCGACAGGTCAAGTTTCGTCCGCTAACTATAAAGTTTGATCCTTAAATTACTCCTGGATTCCATAAAAAAAGTCAATAATAGTCGAATCAACATCATCAGTAAGTACTACAAATGAACAAGTAGCAAGAACGAAGACTTGAAAGCATGAAAAAGCCAAATTAGTAAAAGCTTTAAATGAATTCAAATAGAACAAATATCGATAGATCTCGAATAGTATTTCTTCATCGGATCACTACAATTTTTGCAACCAAACCCAATATTCAGGAAATAGTCTTTATGCTTCTTGATAAGTACAGATGAATAAATTGAAGAATGTGTGATTTCATAGATGAGAAAAAAGACAATTGAATGGTCACACAAGTTAGGCAGTGAGATTGCATACGATAAAATAGTACTGAATAATGAGATATAATTTAGAAAGTTGAATATAGTCAAGTGAACGGTCGGATACAGTTCAAATGCAACGTCTGTACAACAACTGTTCATATGTTTTATTTTGTTGTAAATCTAGTCGAATATGTACAATTGCAACTGTATTCTTTCGTAGAAGGCATGTTGACGACTACAATGAAATAGTTATATATAACTGTTCTCAGTCTAGTGCAAGACACTGCTCATGAAATCTGTAAGCATTTCCTTTACAATTAGACTAATTTAATCCAATATCCATATTTACACTGTAAATGATTATAAATATATCATAATCTACCTTAAATAAGTAGTTTTATGCTGAAAATTCTTGCTTCTAGATATGGTACTCTGTATGACCCCTTTCATTCATTATATTCATTTCCAAAAGATTATTGTTCAATAAACAGAAAAGATAATGGTATCAAGACTTAGGAATTATTCTCTGAGAATCAAAGTTAAATCGAAGTGTACATAACACAAAATGAACAGCTTTCCATTAGATAGAACTCAATGAATACATTCGATTGTACACTGTTGCATAATGTCTAAACTTTTATGTGAGGCACTATAATAGAACGGTTTAAGTAGAGTACATATAGCATGTGAATTAAAAGGGTTGCAACATGGAGCATTTTACAAATATCTCAGCAGAAATAAATCCTATAACGTTGAATATTCTTTTTCAAATGATGCGCCACGAAATTCTCTACTAGAATGATAATACAAACTCCAACCGCGTTCTTGTAATAACTTTCTTATAAGGCTAAAATAGCAACACTATGAAATGTCCCACCATATTTAATATAATTAGAAATATTTGTAAGAAATTTTTGTTTTGCTACAGAAAGTTATTCATATAGCTTTTATCGAGCTTTCGACAGTACATCTGTTGAGAAAAAAATCAAGAGGGTATCATTTTTCTAAGTCGAGATATTCACACAATAAAAAATAATTTTTCAAATATTTCTATTATATTAAATACGATAAAATGTTTTATCATTTTATAGTGTTTCAATTTTAGTCTTAAAAGAAAGTTATTATAGGAGTTCGGTAGGAGTTTGTATCGTCACTCTAGTAGAGAATTTCATGGTGTATCTTTAAAAAAAAATTTAACGTTGTAGAATTTATATCATTTATATCAGTAATCTTATATATAAATCAACAGGGTTTATTTTCAATTGTGTATACAATCAAACAAACAAAATGACAAAAGTTATTACCATTAATAATATTGCATCGTGATTGCATAATTTTTTTCCTTATCATTATACAAACATAGTCAATGTGAATCATCTTTTATGATAATAGTGTCTGGGTAAAAATGTATATAATCTATGAATTTTATTCTACGATTAGAAAAATGAAAAATTTCTTTTTAAAAGACATCATAGAAGTAAAAAAAAAACTCTGATGTTCTACTGTACATAAAACATGATGGGATTAATTGTTTCTTCCATTAACAAAAGATTCAAAGAAAAACGAAAACAAAAAAGAATATATTTCTTCTTTCAACCTGATTTTGAAATATTTTATTAAGAGAAAAAAAACAATTGTGAACAAACATATAAGAATATTAATAATATTACATATAAAGTGAAAAGCCTTGTTTAATTTTTGCTGCTTCTCGAAGTTTTAATTTTCCATCTTCTGATATATTACAATCTTGCATCCAAAGTTTTTTTAATGATTTATTATGTTGTAACATATCAATAATTGCATCAACACTTGCATCACTTATTGATTTATTAACATGAAGTGATAATACAAGTAAACTTGTATTTTGATATGCAAGTGTATTTGCTAATAATTGTACACCACGATCACCTATTTGATTTCCAGCTAATGCTAACCATGTTATTGTTCGATTTGTTTTTAACATTTCAGCTAAATGTTCAGCACCTTTATCAGTTATACCATTTGATCCAAGACCAAGAGCTTTTAATATTGAATTATTTGATGATAAAACTTCAGCTAATGAATGTACACCTAAATCTGATACACGATTATTATGAAAATCTAATTCTTCTAATGTTGTATTATGTTTTAAAGCATCAGCTAATATCGATGCACCTTTTGATGTTATAGCATTATAACCTAAATCAAGTCTTGTACATTCTTTTTCAATTAAAGCTTGTCTAACAACAGTTTCCATATCACGATCAAGTAATTGTTGTTTAGATAAATCAACTGTTGTACGTGTTTGACATCTTGATATACTTAATTCAAGTTGAGAATTTTGATAAGCAAATGTATCTAAAAAATATAGATCAAATTAATTATGTTAAAAGAAAAAAATTTATTTTTATTTATTTACCTCCTTTATAATTTATTTTATCAGTTAATTGATTTATTTGAATTTCATGTCTATTACAACGTTCATCAACACGTGTTATTTCAGCTTTTTCACGTTGTGTTTCAGTTTTTAAATCATTTATTTGAGTTTTATCTTGCATAATTAATTCTTTTAATTGTTGTACTTCAATTTGTAAATCTTTTATTTGAGTTTTTTCTTGATATAATACTTCACCTAATTGTTCAACACTTGTATTTAAACGTTGATTTGTTTCTTGTAATTCTTTAATATGTAATGAATGATTTTTTAAACATTGTTCAGATATTTGTTGAATTTGATCTTTTAATTGACGATTATCTTGTATTATATCCATAAGTACTGGACGAATTTGTTCATAAGCACATACCATAACATGTTGTTTTAATTGATCACTTGAACCTATCCATGGACATTTAAGATCAGCTGCTGAA
Source organism: Macrotrachela quadricornifera (assembly GCA_022393335.1). Taxonomy (NCBI): domain Eukaryota; kingdom Metazoa; phylum Rotifera; class Eurotatoria; order Philodinida; family Philodinidae; genus Macrotrachela; species Macrotrachela quadricornifera. The sequence continues at coordinate 7,966 of JAJEKB010020778.1, forward strand.
CAACTAATTGTTGCTTTTGGACATAATTTTGTTGCATGTCTTTCAAAAGTACCACGTTGGATATTTGATGCACCACAACTTGAACATCGAACAAGTAAACGATCAAGCATATTTAAAACAATACGTTCAGTAACTGGTGCTAAATCTTCTATTGCCATTGATTTATTTTTACATTTTGGTTTAGCACAAGCACCACCAGTTTTTTTTATTTTATTTTCAATACAAATACGACAAAATGTATGTTTACATGGTGTTGAAACAGGATCTACTAATGGATTATTACAATATTCACAATTGAGATCTTTATCAATGGATGCTTTATCCATATATTCATAATTGGTACTTGCTACTGTAGTTGTCATTTTCTAAATTAGAATGAAAAATTTATTCTTTTCTTCCTATAAACTTTTTATTAATATAATAATCTAAATGTCTTCAGTTTTCTTCTAGTTTAATCGAGAAAATAGATATGATATATTTTATTAATTCAGAAAAAAAAATTTTTATTTTCAAAACTATCTGTAACATAAAACAACAAATATTTTTACATATATTACCTAGCAGTTCCTTGCTTATTTTCTTCTTTCAATTGTGAATGTATATGTCTGCTTTGAAATTGTAATGTATAATCAATTTTTATACATTGTAAAATAATGTAGAGAAAAAAAAATATGTATTTTATTGTAATAATCCCATTACATATTGAATAAAATGAAAGTCAACTTTGTTTTTCATAAAAAACATGAATGTATATGAGTAAAAAGTTTTGAAATTAATATATTTCAATTGATGAAATTTTAATTATTCATTTCAATAAATTATCTTTTATAGAATAGTTAGTATATATGAAAATTTTGATTAGATGTCTTATTTATTATTATTCCAATAAAAATTTCTGAATAATCTTTGTTTTGAATGTCTTGTCTTTTTTTTTTTATGTGCGTCATTTTATGAACTCGATAAATGAAATCTAGAACAGGTGACATTGTGGCGTTGGTCATTTTTTTTCTTCTTTTGTTTGCATTTGAAGGCAATATATGTGATAAGACAAATCCAATTAAAAGTTTACATATCTATGTAATGAATAGAATCTTTCGCGGAGAGAAAAAAACAAACTGGATTTAATAAAATATGTCACTCATTTTCAATGATTTAGTCAAGTTAGATTTTTTCTCTTTCATTTGAAATTTTATTAAATAAATGATATTACTTGTATGCATTTTTCCACCCTGTTGTTAGGGTTTGTTTTCTATGTTGATTTACAAATTTCATCACTTTTTCATTTGAATAAGATATATAAATCGATCGACTTTTTTCCATTTTCGGTCATAATCATAAACATAAATTAAATATTACATTTCCTTTCAAATATAACTATAAGTCTGATAGAAAATTGAAGCTATTGTTTTATTTTATCTTTTTTTTCAATTTATCATGATAACAATCGGAGAAAGGTCGTTTGATTCATCACTACACCTTGTCTAAGAATATTATATTTTTATTTTCAAAAATTATTTTGATAGTAATGGAAAAATATAGTACACTTTTTCACTTATTAAAAAGCATCTAAAAACATATTTTAACTACAATTGTTGTAGTAATAATCATAAACGATGGACGTTCTTACAGATTCACAAGAGTATTAATGTCAGCTGCCGTTAGTTCTCGTGCATTAATATAATATTCATTCACATAGTTTATAATTTTATATTTCGTAGAGGTAATACCAGATGTTTGAGGACATATTTTCAAGGAGAAACTACTATAATTAAATAGATCACTATAAAATAGTCTATCCAAATATAAATGAATAGCATTACTAACATCGAAATGTATACAATAGGATTTTATACATTCATAATGGATAATAATAAACGAATGCAATGTTACATAATATGTTTTCGATGGTTTTTGACGGTTGCTGTAAGTGAGATTTGTCCAATATAATTAATGAAAAATAAAACCAGAAACATCTGAATTATTTCTTGATATCCATTTGAAAATCGATTACTTTCTAGATAACCATTTGGCCTATGTTTATATGATGTTAATACAATCGTTTAAAATCACACTTTCATAGTCAAGAAATAAACTTAATATTTTACTATTTAGACTAATATATTCAATAACAAAAATAGTTTCTCAAAAAGAAAAGATGAACAAATATTTGCTCATGATTTAAATAAAATGTTACAATCAATATATTCAATTCAAACTCTAATGATATATGTAAATAATTTTAGTATCAAACGATATTTATTTCTAATTGAATAGTTGTATATATATACTATATCTTTTAAATAACTTTCAATATTGATTTAAAGAATTTAATTTTAAGGAAGAAGTTTATCTATGCGATAATGATTATATGGTTATCATATTATTTTGTTTGCTATTGAAATATTTCTATGAATAAGTACTTCATATTATCTATTTACTATTACTAATGTATGAATTTTTTATTACATGAAAAATTTTTGATGCAAAAACTATATATTATTAACGATATTAAAAGCTATAGCTTTTACTAATCTTTTTGTACTTAATTCATGACAATAGAAAAAGATTTTGTTCGTATTAATTACTATTGAGCGAAGCTTTAAATTATTCACTTTCATTCGTAGAAATAAATTATTATTTTAGCCTATATATATATAATCTTTCTGAGTAATAAAAAAAACCATTAGTATTAGTTATATTATCAAAGACAATAATTCTATAAAATTTCAATGTCAGCTTCGGTTATTTCATCTCTTACATTTGTAAGTCAACAAATAACTGTTTATTGTGGTACGACAATTCTTATTGTAGGTGTATTGGGTGAAGTTTTAGTTAGTATTGTATTTCTTAGTCTTCGAATATTTCGACAAAATTCATGTACATTTTATTTAACTCTTATGTCAATTATTAATATTGGTCAATTAGTGATTACTTTATTTCCTCATATAATTATCTTTCGTTTTCAAATTGATTGGACTGAAACATCATTATTCTATTGTAAATTTCGATTATATTTTACAGTAATGTCTGCACTCATATCAAGTACATGTTTATGTTCAGCTACAATAGATCAATATTTTGCATCATGTATTTATCCTGAATGGCGAAAATGGAGTAATAATATAAGATTATCTCGTTATCAAATTACTTTATTTATTATTATTTGGTTTTTACATGGTATTCCATATTTGATATTTTTTGATCAAACTTATTCAATTTCAATAAGAAAATTTACTTGTATTAGTACAAATATAATTTTCACAAGATATCGAACTTATTTTGCTGCTCTTATTCTTTTTGAATTTTTACCATTAGGTATTACATCATTTTTTGGTATTATAGCTTATCGTAATGTGCAAAGTTTAGCTTATCGTATAGTACCTCTTGATCGACGAGAATTAGATAAGCAATTAACATCTATTGTTCTTGTTCGAATTTTTGTCAATAGTATTACTTCAATAACTTATCTTATAATGTGTGCAAACTGTGGAGTATGTATTGAATATAATAAAATTATATGTATATTATTTATATATTTTTAGAGTTCATTTTATATTTATATTTGTGTATCTGAACGATTTCGTCGACAATTGATTTTTGTTTTAACAAAATTTTTTTTAAATGTAACAGGTCAATTAAATGCAGTTCCTAATCAAGTAGCACCGCAATCACAATAAACAATAATTTAAAAAAAAATATATATTATTACATTTTATTTTATGATTTACAAAATAAATAATGTTTTTTTTGAAAAAGTTTTTATATTTGTTTAAAATAATATCGTGATTGTTAAGTATAATAATCAAAGAAGAAAAACAAAAACGATGGATTTTTTTTTCTTCGATATCATTAATGAATATAATCGATGTTGAAAAGAAATTTCTATTGCATGCAATACTTATATATTCTTGTTTTTGTTTTCAATTAAAATAAAATAATATGTCAAGGTCTTATAACTACGTATGTTTTTTCCGATTGTTAATGCATTTTTGTGACATTTTTTTATTTTATTTTAATATAAAAGAATAAATAATAACATGAATATTTCTAAATGATATCTACAATCTATTAAAAATAATATGACGTTGAAAAATAAATTGAGATTATATTCAATTAAGAGAATTGAACGGAAGTAGAATATAAATAGATTGAAATATATTGAAATAGTCAAAATAAGAAATATATGAATTATAAAATGATTCAAAAAAAGAATATTTTCTTAGTGATTGTACTAGTATCTGTAATTATTAAATTAATAAGTATATTTTTCATTTATATATTATCTAATTTTAGTTGAGAAATATTTTCTTTTGTTATAGACTGTCAAACATGCTCATATATGTGGGATCCAATCTTTGAATCAAATTCAATCAATCAACCAACAATGTGTTCTGGTAATTAGATAATTTATATACTTGAAAATTTTTTATTATTAATTTTTTTAAATAGTGGATACAGTCAGTGGTTCATCATGTATTTTTCCATTTAATTATAATGGAGTAAGTAATAGAATAAATAGAGATAAAATAAACAATCTTATTGTTTAACTGATAACGATATAAGAAAGAAGAGGTAGATTATCATGAGCAGAACTTTTTATTAGTAGTAAGTAGAGAATTGAATTCCCTACAAGAATTAATATGAGCTTTTAAAATATTAATACGATAATGAAAAAGTTAGTGAGAAAACATACTTTTAGCAATTGTTAACAATATTTCGAATTTTTGATCATCGCATTAACATTTTACAAAACTTAACTTATAATAGAACTTAATTCTCTACTTATCACTAACAAAAATGTTCTAATCACGGTGATTCACTTCTCCTCTCTTACATCATCATCAGAACTTTTGATTAATCCTAAATAATATATAAAAGATTATTTATACAACCTGCACTATCAATGGTCCAAATAATAATAACTATCGACCACAATGTGCCGTATCAGTTAATTCAAATAATACTGCTGTAATATGGTCTTTTTGTATTGGTAAATAATTAAATATAATTAATTCCTATACATGAAAAATTCTTTTTTTTAAATTAGTTCCTACCGATGCAGTTATTTATTATGCTACTACTCGAAAAGCTGGTTCATCAAATTTGAAAGATGGTAGTATCCAAGGTGGTGTTATGATTTGGATATATGGTAATCGATTTGCACAAAATGGTTTTAGTTCATTACCATCGATATCAAATGCAAATACTGTACAATTAGTTAGTGGATATTCTGTATATAATTGTGAAATGCATAATGATAAAATAACAAATACACAATTAACATGTTATACATCAGCTATGCCTGAAAGTATTTATCAAATTCGAGTTTATGTCAATAATAATTTAATTCCATTATATCAATATATTGATATAAATCGTGCTACATTTATACCATCATTAAGTTATACACCAATTATAAATAATATTCAACCACAAACTGGAACACCACAAACATTAATTACATTATCAGGTTTATTTCATACATCATGTTATTCACGTGATGTTGATGGTTGTGCTCAAGATAATAATCCACTTATATCTCGGTAAGATTTTTTTAAAAATTTTATTGAATAAATAATAATTAATATTAGGATTTATATGGGTGGTCATCTTTGTAATATGATTAATCCAATTACAGGAATTATGTAAGTATTTATAGTTAAATATTTATATTAAAATATTTTTATTTTTTATTTTTAAGTTATACCAATGTAACTGATACAAGTCTTAAATGTAATTTTGAAGGTACTGAAGTTGGTATGTATTTTATAAGATAATTTTTTGTTTTAAAATTAAATAAATATTTTTAATAGGAATATTTAATGTAAGTATGCTTGTTACTAATGAATATGGTCGTTCATTAATCAATTCAAATTTATATCGAGTATCAGCTGATGGTGATATATATACATTTCAAAGTTATGCTAGTTTGTATAATTTAATTGAAATATATTAAATAATATTTATGATTTATTTTTTCAAGTTATTTCAAATGTAACACCAAATTCAGGCAGTATACAAGGTGGTACTAATATAATTATCAATGGTAATTATTTCAGTGATAATATACAATATCCATTAGTAGTTAAAATTGGTGGTGAAATTTGTACAATTTTAAGTGTAAATCAAACAACAATTCAATGTACAACATCAGGAATACCAACAGTTATTCAAAATCAATATCAAGGTTAAATAAATTTTGTATTACTTATAGATATATCTTTTTTTAATATTATAGGTGGTCGTGGTTTATACATTTTTCGTGATACAGGTGCCATTGTTCAAGTATAGAATTATACATTTAATTTTTCATTTTATATTTCTATTTTTATTTAGGCTAGTTTATCGAGTATGAATCCACCATCTCCAAGTATAAATGCTATTCAAATATGGACAGATGATGCTTTATATATTTCAAATTCATCATCTTCTGAAACTGTATGGCTTATTGGTTTTATACGAGTTTTGAAATCAGCTACATATACTTTTACTTTGGATACTAATGGTGCAGGAGCTTTATTTCTTAGTACAGATGATAATCCATCTAATAAATTAAAAATTTCTGATGCAATAAATAATCAATCAAATGCATTAAATTTACAAAATAATACAAAGTATTTCATATATATGATGCAAAGATTTTTAATATAAATATGTTTTTTTTTATTTAGTTATTATTTATTTTGTATTGGTTCTCGAACAAATGGTTATTTACGATTAGGCATTCAAATACGTTTACATGAAACAACCTTAACAGCAGGAACATCAAATTTTATTCTTAATGAAATTCAACGTATTGATATAAATGCTACAATTATACCTGAACAACAAGTAACAGAAATTGAAATTTTCTTTTTTTTCTGAAAAACGATCTAAAAGGAATGTTTTTCGAATATTTTTTTTCACAAAAAACTTGTTTTTATTTATATAAAAATCTGTCACTATAATAAATTCATTATATTTAGGAGATAATTTATATGCCTAATTCATTTAATGGAAGATCAGAAGTTCAATCATTAGAAGTTGATAGTTCAACATTTCAAATTGGTTTTCGTGGTGTTTATACAGGTTTAATTTAATTTTCATATTTATTTTAATTAAATAATCTAAAAATATTTGTTATTTTTAGCTATACTCAATGGACGACCAACTGCTATTGCTATTCAAACAGTACTTAATGATTTACCATCAATATCTCCATTATTAGTAACAGTTTCAGCAACAAGTACAATTTATTATATAACATTTCCAATTGAAATGGGTGACGTACCATTACTTACATGTATATCATCATCATCTAATATACCAAATATAACAGAAATTATTCAAGGTATTTATTCTGGTACAAATTTATTATTTTCATTAGATGATCAATTTACAAATTCAATTGATTTTATTAATACAAATATAAATCAAACATATCTTTTTAAAATATTTAATAATTTATTTAGTATTCGTTGTCCATCATCAATAAATAATCAACAACTAACATCATCAATTGTTTATTTACAAGATTTTGAAACAAATTGTATTTATGATGATACATCAATTAAAATAAATGCATTTTGTGGTCAATGTTCATATATTGGTAATACATTAGTTAGTGGAAATACTCGATCAGGAAATTATTTATGTTTTGCTTATCGATTACTTAATAATTATGTTATTTCAATTGGTGTAGGTATACAAATAAATAGTGAAATAACTACAATAATTTGGAGTGAAATTCCATTTAAAACAATAGCTGATCAATATTGGCATTATATATGTATTGATATATATGCAAAACTTTTATCACAATCAGTCATTGATTCATCTGTTTCATCAATTGTTATTGTTTATGCATGGCTTAATCGTAATATTAAAAAAAGTATTATTATTGATACAATATCAGTACGTACAGCATTACCATATGGTTATGATGATATAAATTCTTATCCAATTGATCAATCATTACATTCATCATGTATTTTTCCATTTTTTTACAATGGAATTATATATTCAACATGTACATTAAATGAAAATAATATACCTATTTGTGCTGATAATTATAATGATACATATCAATGTCGTAGTTCATCAATTGAAGGTGTAAGAAGACTTTATCCAAAACATCAATTAGTTTATAATACATTAAAAGTACAATATATATCAATTAATTCGACAATTAATATTTATTTTCGATATAATGATTGTACAAATCCATCACTTTTTATTCCTTGGCCAAATTCAGTTAGTTACCTTTTTTTTTTCTATTTACTTCTTTAATTATGTTTATGTTTTTTAGAATGCCATAGTAACACGTAAAACAACTGCATCTAATCGTGTAAATGGTACATTTGATCTTGTCTTTAATGACCAAACATATTCATCCATTCCAGTTGATATTTCAATATCAGATTTAACTAATCGACTTCAATCATCATCTGATTTTGGTTTTTTAAATATAACACGTTCACGTGATTGTACAGGATATTCATATAAAATTGAATGGTTAACTAATGGTGGACAAAAATCACCTATATCTATAGCAAATACTGAATCAATTTTACCAATTGGTACAACAGTTACAACATCTGTTGTACAATCAGGTGGAATTATTTATAAACCATTACCAGGTGATATGACACGAACATATCATACAAATCCTCAAATAGAAGTTTTTGTTGGTGGTTTTCCATCTAAATGTTCTGGTAGTAATATATGTGATTTTCAATGGTTAGCAACTCAAACACCATCTGTATCATCAATTATACAAAATAATATGACATTGACTATTAGTGGTACTGGTTTTAGTACTACAGCAAGTTCGAATAAAATTATTATTGGAACTACAGGTTTATGTGCAATTATATCAGCTACAAGTACAACATTAATATGTACAATTATGGATACTCCATCAGGTACTTATACTGTACAAGTCAATGTTGCAGATAAAGGTTTCGCTACAGGTACTTCGGATTTTACAGTAACAATTCCATTGGAAATTACTTCAATTTCACCAACACAAGGAGGAGCAGGTTAGTTTGAAGTTCTATATAATGAAATATATTTTTATTTTGAATACAGGTGGTGGTTATACAATGACTTTAATTGGAATAGGATTTTCATCATCATCAATAGTTACTATTGATAATAATTTATGTACTAATCCTGAAATATCTAATTATTCTTCTATTATATGTACTGTACCACCGACAACTGCTATTGACAATACTGAAGCATCTGTTGTTGTTACTGATGGTTCTCTTTCCTTTACTGCACCTACTCAATTTACATATAATGTTACTAATGCACCCTCGATTACATCAATTAATCCTAATATTGTAACCGTAGCTGGTGGTCAATTAACTATTGATGGAACAAATTTTGGTACCAGTTCAGTTTTTGTATTTGTCAATACAATAAAAGCAACTGTTATTTCAATAACATCTACTCAGATTCTTTGCATTCTACCATTATTAGCTCCAGGTATTTATCCAATTAAAGTTTCGACGTTAAATGGTTATGCTCGTCCATTAATGCAAATTGAATATCGTTTCTATATCCAAAATATATCACCACAAGTTGGCTCATTATATGGTGGAAATGATGTGTACATACAAGGAGAAGGATTTGATAATTCATCTGTTGTTACATTTACTGATGATGATAACAATAATAATGTACCTTGTATAGTTATTTCTACTGAATCAAATCAAATTCATTGTCAAACAACTACTACTATTCCTCGTGTTATTATTAAATCAAATGGAATTGATCCAATATATGGAAGTGATTGTGCTTGGTCACCACAATATGTAATTGTAGAACAGGGTACTATTGTTGATTGGCAATGGAGTAAATCAACTATTTTATCGGCACGTACTTATAAAGTACAACAAGTAGCAAATGGTTATGATACAATACCATTCCCCGATGGATTTGATTCAGGAAATGCATCATCATCTGGTAAGAAATAACTAAAATATAAAATTTTGATATAAAACAACATTGATGATCATATTTTCTTATGTATAGGATCATTTTCATATCAATTTCAAACATTGGGAACTTATTATTATTGGTCACCACCTATTGATTCATCTGGTCTAATTTCTATGCGTGGAGTAATAACAGTAGTTCATGCTCAACCACAGACACTTACAGTAAAAGTCACATCGGGAACATTTACTGGTAAATTATTGATGTTTGACTTTTATATAACTTTTCATTGATTTCATGTTTTAGCTCAATCATGTGCTTTTCCATTCAATTATGAATCAATAAATTACACATCATGTACTACGGTTAATGATACTGAAGCATGGTGTTCACCAACATTTGATTATAATGGACAACGACTCTATTGTACAGCTTCAGGTTTAAATTCAATTGACAAAACTAACATTTGAAGGTCTAATGATATTTTATTGTTAATATTTAGCTTCTATACCAACATCATCATGTAGTTCAAGTTCTTTAATTGATTCAAGTATATGTTCACAAATTGTTCCAACTACTGATCCGTATCAGTTTCTTTTCACACCATGTACTATTGGTTCAGTAATATCAGTTACACCCAAACAAGGCATTGCTGGAACATCGATTACAATTACTGGAACAAATTTTAGTACAATACTCTGTGAACATCATGTTATTATTGGATCATCTTATCATTGTCCAATAACAAATGTATCAGAAACAGATATTGTCTGTGAGATTGCTTCGGATTCATTACTTAACGCTCAATCAATTCAAGATATACGCGTTATACGAGATCGTCAAGGTTATTTGAGTAATGATGGTCTTATACAATTTCAATTTCAAGCATCTATTTCTAGTATATTACCTATACAAGGTTATTTTCTTTTTCGAATATGTTCATTATAAGCGAATATTATTTCTTTTTTATTTAGGTTCAATTTATGGTGGAACTGAACTAATAATCGCTGGTGATGGTTTTACATCGACTAATACTCGAATCCTTGTTGGAAGTATTGAATATACTAGTATGGCAACCATTACTTATTCTGAAATAAAATTTACTACTCAAATACCACCATTTGATTATATTGAACAAACTATTCCTATTACTGTATTAATTGGTACAAATATAGCTGTATGTTTGCTCGAAACATGTTCATTTATATGGTCTGAACGTGCTACACCATATCTTGATTCAGTTACTCCAACATTTATTACTGGTCCACAGTTACTAACATTAACTGGTCGAAATTTAGATGCGACTGGTTCAATACAAACTGTGAATATTCATGTCACGATAAATGGACAAATATGCGATGTAACATCCGCATCGAACTCAGCTATTTCATGTCAAATTGATAGTATTCAAACTGGAAATCATTCAATTATGGCATCAATTGATGGTATATTTAGAACAAATATTTCAATATTTTCTATATTTATTCTATAGGTATCGGAAATGTTCCATCATCAGTATATCTTACATCAGTGGCAACTATTTCAAATATTTCACCAACTAGCAGTAGCATTTATGGTGGTTCTCTTCTTACAATTGATGGTAATGGATTTGCTAATTCAATTACTGATATACACGTTGCAGTGGGTTCTGATATATGTACAATAATTCAAACAACATCTAGTCAAGTTCAATGTATAATTCCAGCACAAGGATATAATACATCACCAGCTACAATTAATATTACTTCGAATGGTATAACTTTTCCGAATACATTTACAATCACATATAGTTTAGCTATTACACCTATAATTGCATCAATTAGTCCTACGTCAGGAAGCGCTGGTGAAACATTGATAATTACAGGCACAAATTTTGTTGATGATGAAACGAGTGTTTTAATCGGTAATATTTCCTGTACAATTGTCATGATTTCATCAACATCAATTACATGTACAGTTGGATCAAGCCAAGCTGGAAATCAATCAGTAGTTGTTTATGTAATATCAGTTGGTAAATCGAATTCGAATATTCAATTTCAATATACATTACAAGTCAATGATGTAACACCTTCAGAAGGTAGTTATGGTGGCGGTCAAACAATAACTATTGAGGGTGATGGATTTAATGGATCAGATATTGCAGTTACTATATGTGGTCAAGCTTGTCAATCATTAACTATTCTATCAAACACACAAGTGACTTGTGTTACACCTTCACTTAACACTTCTTTATTGGATACAACATGTAGTTTAACAGTTAATGTGGGAAATTTAACACAAAGTATATCATATATATATGAAACAAATTTAACAGCAACTGTGACATCAATAAGTCCAACTCGAGGCGGCACTGGTGGTGGTACAATATTAACTATTCTCGGAACAAATTTTCCGTAAGTTTGTAAACTCAATTTGCACTTCTAAGTACCAACAAAAATATGCTTTCTACTATTGTAGAACGACCATTGGTGCTGTATCAGTGAGTATTGCTGGTGTTTCATGTTCAGTTCAAACAATTTCATCAACAACGATAACCTGTTTGACAGGCTATTCGACAATAACTATTCAAGCGTCCGTAATTGTTAATTCGGTCGATAGTGGCAATGCTATCAGTTCTGTCCTATTTCAATATATTGATCTTTGGTCAAGTCCATGGACATGGGGTGGCGATACTCCACCTGAAGATGGTACTATTGTCTCAATTGATAGTGGAAAAACGGTCTATTTCGATACAGTAACACCCATTCTCAAAGCTGTCATTATTGACAATGCATCTTTGATTTTTGATGATAATCAAGATGTTGCTTTGAATGCTGAATATATTTTAGTTGTCAACGGTGGTCGTCTACAAATTGGTACTGAAACAAATCCATTTCAACATAAAGCTGTCATTACAATGTATGGTCATTTACGATCAATCGAATTACCTATTTGTATGATTATTTTTTTGTTTACACTCATAACAAATATATAAAATTCAACTGTTTGATCTATTGTTCTAGATGGAGCTAAAGTTTTGGCTCTGCGAGATGGCATAGTAGACATGCATGGAAAAACTGTTACACAAACATGGACATGTCTAGCTGCAACAGCTACTAGTGGTTCATCTCAAATTATACTTCGGCAAGCAGTTAATTGGTCAGTGGGTAGTACAATTATAATTGCAACCACAGGCGATTATTTAAGTCAAGGTCAAAGTGAAATACGTACAATAACAAATATATCAGACAATGGACTTACATTAACATTGAATTCACCATTAATCTACACTCATTTGGGTGTAACACAAATTGTTGGATCAACAACAGTCGAAGTTCGCGCTGAAGTAGGTCTTCTATCACACAATATCATCTTTCAAGGTTTGTTTATAATATGATTAATTAGTTTAAATAATGTTGTTATTTTTTTGAAATGATAGGGTCTATTACTGAAACATGGAATAAATCTATTGAAGCATGTCCAACTGGTTTCAATCCAGGTAAGAAACGATATGAAATTTATACTTTATTAGATAAAAGAGGAGCCCACTTTTTTTTCCTTTTCAATTCAGGTGAATTTGCCGTTCAAACATGTTTTCTTGGTCGATATGGTGAAGATATAGGTTCTGATCAATTTGGTGCCACAATCATGGTTAGTGCTAGTGCTGATAGTTCTGATGGTATACAACGAGCAATCCTTCGTTTATCAAATATTGAAGTAAATTTTTGTTATATATGATTGATTAATAGTTACATTTATTTTTATAAAGATATACAATGTGGGTCAAGCATTTCGTCTCGGTCGATATCCAGTTCATTTCCATATGAATGGCAATATGAATTCATCATATATTAAATCATCATCAATTCATCAAACATTCAATCGAGCTGTTAATATTCATGCAAGCCATTATATCATAGTAGAAAATAATGTCATCTATAACGTTATGTATGTATTCACATATTAAATATTTTTAAGAGATTTTATAGTATATATGGTTGAAATTATTTAGGGGTGGTGCAATGTTTTTAGAAGATGGTGTCGAAACTGGTAATGTCTTTCGTGGTAATTTAGCTGTTTATGTTCGAACAAGTTCAAGTTTACTTAATGAAGATGTGACACCAGCTGCTTTTTGGGTAATAATAGAAAAAAGAAATAATTTTGTTTAGCATGCATAATGTTTCAAATTTTAGGTAACTAATCCGTATAATATTGTTGAAAATAATGCTGTTGCTGGTGGTACTCATTTTGGTTATTGGTATCGAATGCTTCGAACGCCTGATGGACCATCATTTGCAATATATTCAAATTATTGTCCATATCGACGACCATTTGGTCGATTTCTTAACAATAGTGTACACAGTGTTGGTCGGTTTGGTGTTTGGATCTTTCCCGAATATTCACCAACAGTAGCTGGTAATTGTTGGAATGATGCACCCTATCAGGCAATATTTGATGGACTAATAGCATGGAAAAATTCCAGAGGTTTTGAATGGGTTATGTCAAGTTCAATTCAAGTTAGAAATGCAATTGTTTTTGATAATGATGATACTGGTATTCGATGTGTTACTGCTATTAATCATCAAGCAATAAATCTGCCAAATCTTCGTGCTACATTTTATAATGAAAGTAAAGGTTCATCAGTAATTAATTCAGTCATTATTGGTGATTCAAGAGTGTCTGGAAATCCAATTATACCAATAGAAGGTGGTCTTGTTGGTAAGTTTTTATATTCAAGAAAAATAAAAGATAAAAATTGTTTAATTTTTTGTATTTTATAGTTATGTGGGATCGTGGTCTTCGTGTACGCAATGTTTCATTTATTAATTTTCCAAGTGTGAACACACAAGCTATTTATGGACCATTTATTACTGGTCGCTGCGTCATATATTGTGGCGGTATAATAAAAAAAAAGAATAATTATTTGCATTCTATTAAATATCTGTTTTTCTTTGTTTTATATAAGGTTGGTTAACTAAATTTTCACAATTATCATTTACAAATGTAGCTAAGCGAGGCCATTTTCGATGGCCATACGATGGTTTATATCGAGATGAAGATGGTTCATTGGGTAATATACCTGGTGGAATAATTCTTTATCCTGATGGTCTTTGGAATACATCAAATTCATGCACAACAACACCTAATTTTATTAATGCCGTTACATGTCCATCATCATTAGGTACATGGATAAGATTTGCTTTTAATGAAGCTAGTTTAGGACAAAATGGTGAAAGTTTAAATATTTATGATCAATTTAATCATCAAACTGTTGTATTTAATCTTCATAAACGACTTACACATCCAGATGGTTATATGATGACATTGTTAGCAAATAAAACTTATTTATTTCAATTTGAACATGCTAATGTAAATTTATTCTTTTATATAATAATTTTAAAATATTCTAAATATATTTTTTTCTCATATTAGAGTTCAGTCAATTTATCCTATTCAGGTATTGCTTATGGTTTAGAACCTGGCGATTATCTTATAATACTTCATAAAATTGATTATAAACCTGATCTTGTATTTACGATTTCAAGTTCATCAATATTTAATCAATCGAATATATCACTTTCTGGTTCTTCTAGTAACAATGGTGATTGGTATTATGATAATACTACATCAATATTTTCTTATATTGGTAATTATTTTCTATTACTTTACTTTTTACTATTTATATGACTTTATTATTCTATTTAGTAAAAAATCCCTCATCAAATTCTGTTTCAATTGATGTATCAATTTCATTAAATATTATTAAATGTCGATATCCTAATTGTAATCTTCCATCACAACCTGGTCTAGAATTACCTGCAACAGTTCGACCAGCGAATGCATTATATTGGTCAAATGATTCAGATTGGTCATTTGCTTTAGAAGGCTATGGTGGATATGGTAAGTATTATAGAATTGAGTAAATTCTATTATTCTTATATTTTTATATAAGGAAATATTAAACCTGGTAATAATACAAATATATATATTCCTCGTGGTATATGGCTTGTTGTTAATTATCCATTACCTCGTATTCGTTTATTACGTATCGATGGTGTACTTGAATTTGAACAGGTTTGGATTTTCTTTTGACCGCTATTTCAAGATAAAACTTTTCTTTTCTTTTTAGAATATTGATAATACTCTTATTGTTGATAGTATTCTAATTAATGGTGGACAATTGATTGTTGGTAAATCACATGCTTTTTCTTTTGTTTGTTTTGAATTTTTTAGAAAATATAATTTCGATAGGTTGGCCTAATAATCCATTAACTTCCAAAGTTGATATAATCATTAATGGTTCATCATCAGTTAATGTTCCATTACCTAATAATGTTGGTTCTATTGGACCTAAAGTAATCGGTGTTTTAGGTGGTCTTGATTTACATGGATTACCACATAATATAACATGGACACGTCTTGAAAAAACAGCTTTATCTGGTCAAAATACAATAATATTAAATCAATCAGTTAATTGGACAATTGGTAATGAAATAATCATAACAACAACAGATACAAATATTAAACATACAGAACGACATATTATTGCTAATATTAATACGAATAAAACAATAATTACAACAGTTAATCCTCTCGTTTATACACATATTGTTATTCATAATGAATTTCCTAATGGAAAAATATTTCATATAGCTGGTGCTGTTGGTCTTTTAACACGAAATATACGTGTAATTGATCAAAATTCACCTTCAGAATTATTTGGTTTTCGAATTCTTATAACTGATTATGCAACAAATATTTGGAATCCAGCAGAAAATGAATATACTTCAACATATTATAAAGGTTATGCTCGATTATCAAATGTACAATTTATTGGTTATGGTCAATATATTGATGCAGCTAATGAAGATAAACGTGAAGGTATTCATATATATAATCTTGGTGATTGGAATTCATCGCGACCAACATATATTCATTCATGTTCATTTGATAGTGGTTATTATTCTGCGTAAATTAAGAAAAAAACTTTAAATATAGATATAATGATCTTTTGTTTATTTTTATTTTTTTGTTAGAATTGGTGTATGGGAAACACACGGTATTCCAATAAGAAATAATATTGTTTATAATACTTATGAATCAGCAATTGTTATAACAGGAAAAAATAATATTATAGAAAAAAATCTTGTTTCAACTATTTATTGGGCAGGTACAGCTCGACCACAATTAGCAGAATTTAATATGAATTATGATGGAGCTATTATGTCACGAGATGCAATTAGTGTCATTATGAGAGTATGATTTTTATGATCTTATTAATTATTTATGATAAAATTTTAAAAAACAATGTCTTGTTCTTTAGGATAATTTAGTAGCGGGTGTAGAACGTTTAGCTTATCGTATTCAAGGAAATTCTTGTCCAGGAACTACTTTATCGAATGATATAAGTAATGATTATGCTAATAATGAAGTTCATTCTGCTATGTCAGGTGTTAATATTTGGCCAATGGATAAAGGCTTTCAATATGATTTGAGTATGTTATTCCATTGAATTTTATAATATGATAATGAAAATTTTATTTTAGATTGTATATTGATTAGTGGTTTCAAGTAAATTTATTTCTTTTTCGTTTTTTAAATGTTTCTTTTTTGAAATAGAACTTATAAAGCTTGGTATTATGGTTTATATATCAATACAGCACGTAATATTATTATTGATTCATGTACAGTAGCCGATGGTAATGTTGGTATATTTACATTAGTTTTGGGTCCTCCTGGTAATTTCTTTTCAAGTTAAATTAAATTAATAAATTATTTGATTCATTTATTTTTAGCTTTATCCCATATTGCTGGTAATAATTCAATAATAATTCGTAATTCAATGGTTATAGGTTCTATAACACCTAATGATTGTAATGATACTCTTAATACAACTACAGTTAGTTGGATAAATAGTCAAAATGCTATTCCAACTGTATCAGCTACATCGTCAACAGGAAATCTTGGTGGTCGATCGGGTATTGTCTTTCCAATTTTTTCACGTGATAATATGATGCCACGTCATCCATGGACTAGTATTGGTGCTTATCCTTGCAGTAAGCAATATAAAATAGTAAAAAAAGCACTATTGTTCATTGTTTTGTTTTATTTTTTTAGTAAATGGTTTAATGACAATAGTCAATGTAACAGTAGCATTTTATAATGATATATGTTTACGTCGTGATATAGCTATTCAAGTAGCACAACATAATGATGATGGACAACATCCAATAACAACAAGTTTATTATCTGTATATAATACATCAGAAACGAATTTGATATTTAATGGACGACCAAATCTTGATGTTATTAATCCAAGTGATTGTATTGGTGAGCATATTATAATTTCGTTTTCTTTTTTTTTTATTTTAATTAAATTTAGATATGGATTGTGATGGTTTAAAAAAGAATTTATTGATTGATACTGATGGAACATTATTTGGTCAATCAGCTAGTGTATTCTCTCAATCTGAATATCTTTGGGGTAATTTAATATTTTTTATGATATTTTATTTTATTTTTTCTTTAAAGGTAATCAACAACATGGTGTTGGTGATTATCGTATTCCATCAGTTGCATTATCAAATCTTACAGGCCATAAAATCAATATTAATATTTCATATCCTAATCGTGGTATAAGTCGTGCATCAACATGTATCTATAAATCTACATGGCAAATGTATTTTTGTCCAAATACAACTGATTATCGAATGTTAATTATTGAAAATATGGATTCAGATACTGAAACAAGACGTCTTTCACCTGTAGCTATTATGTCTGATAATGGTTATATTGATTTAATAAATGGTCCACAAGATCATGGTTGGTGTAATGGATATACATGTCAAAAACGTATATCAACATTTATGGTATTAATTCAATCTAAACATCATTATGATATATATTTATCCAGTACAACACCAAATCATATACGTTTTCGATTACTTAATAGTGATTCATCGATAATGAATACATTATCACTTTATTATGATTCATTACAACAAATTGATGTTTATGCTAATAATATATATGTATCACCAACAAATCGTGATTATAATTATGATTATTTAATATTAAATGATCAACCAAATAATATAACATATACATCTATTGTAGGTTCAAATTATTTTAATAGGTAAAATAAATAAAAAAATTTATGAATATTTTTATTTTCTAGAATTATTTTTATTTAGAACAACAAGAATGGCATCATTTTTAATTAATGGTGATACGATAATTGATTTAAAAATATCTCAATTAATAATACTTAATTTTAATTTACCATTACAAACGCCAGCATCATTTTTTTCATCAAATTTAATTGCTAATCTAGCTAATATACTTGGTATTAGTTCAGATAAAATTCGACGTGTTAATATTGTTTCTAATAATAATAATAAAAAGTAAATTATTTTCCTAAAAAAATTCATATACATATTATTTTCTCTTTATAGTCGTAGACGTCGTCAATTATCAACAATAATATTAACTGTTGAAATACGTGATGATCCTATAATGAATTTATCAATTAATTCTACAAATCAAGTTGAACAAATTTCATCTATATGTTCATCTATTATTAATCGTTATCAAACAGGTGAATTACAACAAGCATGGTTATTAAATCCTTCAACTGGTAATACAACATTAATAGATTTAAATATTCAAGAACCATATAATCAAACATCTATATCATTAAGTATAATTCATCGAATAGAACTTATTACATCTCCATCATCTTGTCGTGAACAAAGTCCATGTGGTATACAACCAAAACTTATTGCATATGATCAATATGGAAATATAATAGAAAAATTAGGATCAAATGATCAACCATGGCAAATTATAGCTAATATTATTAATAATACAAATGTAACATTAATTGGTGCAATTACAAATTATACAAATGGACAAACACAATATACATCATTTGGTTTTTCAGCTATAGGAAATTATCGAGTACAATTTAGTTTTATTCAACCAAATAATGTAACAAGGTAAATCAAAAAAAAAAAACAAAAACAAAAACAAAAATATTTTATTTATTTTATAGTTCATTTATATCAAATATGAATTTATTAGTTAATTCATCATCATTAACAATAACAAAAGCTATATTATCTGCTAAACAAATTGATCCTATATCTGTTGTATCAATAAATGAATTATTTAATATATCAGTTGTTATTATTGATCGTCAAACACGTTTACAAATAGGAAATATTCAATGGCGTGATGTAACATGGTTAGCAAATGTTTCACTTTATAATTTATCACAATATAATAGTAATGGAATATTAATTAAAACAAATACATCATCAATTATTATTGATTTAATAAAAGGTTCTATTATAGCAACAAATTTATTAATTAATACAATTGGAATGTATGTTATTAAAGTTGAATTAATATCATCAAATAATGAATATGTATTTTCACTTATGTCAAATGCAATTTTAGTTAAAAAAAATTCAAGTAATATATTTTATTTATATATTAAAATTATTCTTTTTTTATTTTTGTTTTCTAATTCAAGCAACTCTTGATAGTGATAGTGGTTTTCCAACATCAAATATAACATTTTCTGGAGATTATGATGGATTTCAATCTTCTGATTTATTAGAAATTAAACGAGCAATTATTTATAATTATTTAATTTATATTAAAATGCCAATTACTAGTGATATTACTGTTACAAAAGGTTTTTAAAAACAAAATAAAATTTTCTTTTTTTCATTGTATATCTTTTCTATTTATATAGGTAGTATTGTTGTATCATTTGTTACTGATTCTGATGCAACAAATTTAGCTTCAGCTATAGATAATATTAAATCAGATCCATATGCTATTTCTGATGTTAGTGCTACATCAATAAATATCAATGGTAAAACATATTTAACTTCAGCTTCATTATCTAATTTAAATAATGAAAATTCATCATTCAATTATACAATATTTATTATTATTATTGTTGTATGTCTTAGTGTTAGTGCAATGATTATATTGGGTGTATATTTTGGTATTCGAATATATGAAAAACGACATAAATCTTCTCGTCTAATAGATGAATCTGAAGATCAAAATTCAACTGATAAAAATATGATAGGACAAACGGGAACAAAAAAAAATGATTTTAAACTTCTACAACGTACACCACCATCAACAGGATTTTTACCAAAAAATACAAATCAAGTTAAACCATTAATGACAAATAGTGATAATATAGATCAATCTTCATCAGCTGCTATTAGTGTAACAACACTTGATATTCCTACTACAAAATGATGTAATATTATCAATTATTTAATTGAATATTCTATTGATACTTTCTTTTACTCTATATATCTAACTATATAAATATTTCACTTTCGTCTTTTGCGTTCTTTTTTAGTTAGAATAAATTCACTTTTCTTTTATTATCTTAAATTTTATCTGGATTTTACTATTATTCATTTCATAATACAAGAGTAGGAAGAGCAAAATGGGAAGCATCAATCTATATAAAATTGATTAGGTTTCCGAATATTTGATATGAATAATAATAAATATTATTGAATGATTCTGATGTTCTAACCAAAGTTGAATTATTCATATCCATAGTTTTCAACTAATATGACGTTATGTTATCTTGCATTTCATATTTAGAGTTTAATATTCAAGAAATAAAAGAAGATTAAATTTGTAGATGAACTTATATGTAGATAAATAGTATTATCTATGACATAGAATCATTTGAAAGATAGTTTAATTTTTCGATAAAATTATACAATGATCAGATACGTTTACATTATTCGAAATAGTAACCATGCATTGTATCTTCGCATATTTAATACGATAGATTAGAAAGAAAAAGTATAAAGGATCATCTAGAACTACCAAAATGTGAATTAATTAAAGTGTCTTCCTTTTGATATAATAGATTTATATTTATCACTCTTGAGGTCAAGACGGATAGTTGATGAAAAGATTTCATTCAAGTGATATTCTTAATTATAAAAACCATATTTTGATCAAGTAAATATTGGAATTTATATCGAATCAGTAGATTTCATATAAAATTTCATTTGTAAATTCAATGATTCCTTTAACCTCTACTTATTGTAGTTTGAATATAACAAGCAACTGAATACAGTCGCAGCCATTATTAGACAAGAAAAATGAAGATAGTACATATGTTCCTACTTCGAAATCTTTTCTTTATTACCTTATTTCCATTGTATAACAATGCTCGTTATAAACATCGTCAATTTCGTACGAATTTACTTTTATAAATTAAATAAAAACATTTTTTTTCTAGCTTCATTGGGTCCATTCGTTAGGTTTTTTTCATGATTACTAATTTTTGCGGATTATGTAACAAAAAAAAATAATTTTATATTCATTAACAACCAGTCATAAGTATTTTTCTTTTGCTTATTTGAATTAAAGCACTGGTGTTTCACTATCATTTGCTGTCAATCTTGCATTATTGGTGCAACCTCATTAACAATCATAATCAGATTCAAATTATTGTATAAAATAAGAAGTAACCTATAAGTCCATATTCGATTTCTTACATACTAATTTAAATATTCGTGTATGTATGTATTTAGTTCTTTTTCTTTTTTTTGTTCTTTGTCAATTTTCTTCTACTTTTTTTCCACGACATCAATAAAGAATGAGTAAGTATAACGAAAAAAAAAAGTAACCTTTATATGTGATATTAAATAAATAAAATGTCTCGAAAGAGAATTGAAGAAATAATATACGTTTGTTCAAGCATTTTTTTTTGTCGTTATACTGAATCATGGAAGTATGATTTCAGCATTGAGTTTATATTGATTGGTTACTTGGTAGTCATCAAAAATGTATTAAGAACATGTGATTTCTTTACGTCAATATAAAAGGTAAAGTAAACATTTATGGTTAGTTTTTATTACAAGATAATAATATAGGAATGTATTTAAGGAAAAAAAAAGAGAATTTAAAAGATTTATTTTTTTAAAATTTTCTATAAAATGCTAAAAGATATAATTTATATTTAATTTAGCGCGTATGAAAACAAAAAAAAAATGATTTTATCAAATGAAGAAAATCCGTTCTATTCTCAAATAAAATCAATAATATTTCATATTCTATCAACAATTATTGTTAGTCTTATTATATCAATAAGTATTGTAACATCAACAGAAATATCAGGTTATAATTTAAAAACTGTTTATTTTCCTGTTAATAAAAATACATGTACATGTGATTGTTGGGATGGATTTTTTCGTGGTATATATGGACGTGGCGGTTATAAAACATTTTATTTTAATTATGATAAACAAATAATTATTTTATTATGTATATTTTTATTTTATAGTGAAATATTACGAAAAATTTTATTAAATATTTTTTTGCAAAAACAAATTTTATTATTATTATTATTATTACCATCAATATATTCAAATTTTTATGGTATATGGACAATAATTAATTATATAAATGATTATGATTATGATCGAATGTTAAAATCTCAAATATTTTTTTCATTAACAGAACTTCTTAATAGTTATTTATTTTATCAATGTTTAAAAATAAAAAATAAAAAACAAATATCATTCGGAATTATTTATATATTATCTCAAATATCTTCTTTACATATTATACTTGCGTTTAATGAATTAAATTTTGATCAAATGGGAAGAAATATTGCTTTAATATTATCAGATATAATTAATCTTATATGGATAATAATAATGTTTATTAAAAATTATCAACAACGACCAAATATACGAATAATATCTATATGGTTATTTAATCTATTTTGTTTATGGTTATTTTATCATATTGTTTGTCAATTTCGTGAAAAATAAAATAAAATTTTTTCTTTTATTTTTTATTAATTTGTTGATGCTGAAATAGATAGCATGAAATGTAAAATATGATTTAAAATAAAAGATATCGAAAAAAAAATACGTATAAATAAAAATGAATATTAGATAAAGGATGTTTCACAAGTTTTGAAGCACTTTTAACATGTTTTGTTCTCGCGTTTAATAAAACCAAAGTCTTTGAAATTTTAGTATATTATTGGATACGTTTAGTGCTACATAATTACAAAATTTCAGATCTATAACTTGCACTATAAATGAGAACCTGTAGCAACACCGATCTGTAGTTTTTTTTTCAAAAAATGCGTCGTCTAGATTTTTAGTAATTTAGTACTTAGCATCGACAATAATCTCCTAAATTTTCAAAGAGTTTGCTTTTGTTAAACGCGAGAATGAAACATCCTTTTTTATTGTTAACTTACAGAGATCTTATATTTATATTATATTTTGTTAATAGAATAATGTATATAAGTTTTTATAATTTTAATAAATGTCAAATCAATCTTTGACTTATTTTCGTCATTATTTTAATTCCAAAATTCATTGCTGTCATTAATCTTAGTAATATTAATATGTAAAAGAAAAGCATCTTTTTTTCTTTTTAATTTTCCAGTAACTATCGATTTCACATAATGTATATTCTTAAAAGACTTTTTTCTATACAACATATTAATTTGTAGTAATAAATTATAGATTAACTTACGATAATAATTATCTGTCTGCTATTTATTACATTAGAAACATTTTTTTTTCAAATATCAGAATATTATGTATTCCATCGGTGTTTTATCTTCTATGCTTAATGAGACTCAAAAAACTTTATTTCGTTTTGGTGGTCCTATATTAATGTTTATAAGTACATTTGGTTGTTTACTTAATTTAATTGTTTTTACACAACATCATCTTCGTAAAAATCCATGTGCTATATGTTTTATAGCTCTTAATATTGTTCATATTCTATATACAATTTTTTCTTTAATTCCTGCAATATTACAAATTGGTTATAATATTGATCCTAGTGCATATAATCTAATATATTGTCGTTTTCGATATTATTCTGCTTTTATATTTGCTTCTTTTGAACGATTTTATCTTATTTTAGCATCTATTGATCGTGTATTAATTACTTCATCAAAATTTCAAATAAGAAAATGGAGTAATCCATATTTTATAAGTATATGTATATGTATTATAACTTTATTTTGGATATTATTTCATAGTCATGCATTAATTCATACAAATACTATTCAATATAATTCAAATAATTCTATATGTATATCAAATTCAGGTATATATAGTAGTTTTATTAGTTATTATTCACTTATATTCAATGGTATAATACCACCATTAATAATGATTATATTTGGATTATTAACAATAAGAAATATTCGTCGAGTACGACGAATAGGTATTATTGTAGTTACAAATACACATGAAACAATACCTAATTCACGTATACTTTATGGAAAAGAACGACAAATGATTATAATGTTACTTGTAGAACTTTTTATTTATATTATTTTTAGTTGTATGAGTCCAATTTATCTTTTATATAAACAAATAACTCAATATGAATTAAAAACTAATGAAAAACAAATAATTGAACAATTTATTGCAACTATATTACTTTTTATACTTTTTATTCCATATTCACTTAATTTTTATGTTAATTTATTAGTATCAAAAACATTTCGTATAGAATTAAAGAAAATATTTCAATTAATAAAAGTTTATATATGTCGACAATTACATTAAACTTATATATTAACATATATTCGTTTTTTTTTCTTATTATTGTCTTTGTAAATGTAATACATTTAAAAAATATATAACTCCAAAGCGTATCATTGACATTTATGATGGATGTTTTAAAAGCAATTTTATAAATGCATCATTCTCGCATTTTACAAAAACAAGCTCTCTGTTAGATTATTGTACTTGTTGAATGTTACATTTAACTACAATGTTTGAGGTCTAGAAGTTGTACTATTGATGAAAATCTATACAATACTCTGCAAGATTATAAGAATAGGTTGTTTTTCATATACTTTTTTTTGAATTTCAAATTTACAGAAATGGAAATTTATTAAAAATCATGTTTATGGAAAGTATCAGTAAAGCTACTAGTCAAGCGTAGGCCTTCAGCTAATAAAATAAAAATATAAATAAGTAAGCTTTTTTTTCAGACCTGCATTAAATAGACGAGACTTTTTCTATAATATAAAACAATATTTTAAGAATAAGAAGCATTTTTTATACCAAGTTTGGCTTGAAAATATCGACTTTATTGTTTTGTAAACATAAAAATAGTGTTATCTTTCTGGTAATATGTTCATACTATCATGCAGTAGTTTTTCAATTTGTCAAAGTAATACAACTATTAAAAATAAAAATTTTGTAACTTTAAAAAACCGATCTCAATTCAGGTTCGTTCAAATGCCATGACATTTGCTTAAGATATGCAACAAATAAAGGTCAAAACCAACAATAAAAAACAAATATGAAATTTTTATGTGTATGTAAAAAACATTATTGTTGCCACGGATTTTATCAGTGTTATTAACCCTTTACCACCCCCGGTGGTGACTCATGCATACAAATTGTATTCATACTCGAATATCTTCATCAAGACATACACGCAAAGTATCTTTTTTTATGAATAGATAGCTTTTCACATCTTCTGCACAATGCTTGAAAAACCTTTAAAATATTCTATATTGTATGCATTATTCCTTCGGAATATAATTTTTATTCAGGAAATAAAGGATTAATACAGTTGGATTTATATGAGAAGATCAGTTATTGATATCAATATTTTAGCAACAGCTAAAGTTCTCCTTTTTGTTATGTTGATCATCTTGTAAAATAACATTTTTGTAAATTATCTAATACTTTTGCTGCCTTTTAGTACGATAATAATTTGAATAAATTTTTCATATTCGTCATCGTTAAAATACATTTTCTAATGACAATCAACGCCATATGGTCCGATAAACTCTAACAGTTGTTCGATAAAAACTAAAAATTTTTATTGGATTTTATCAATATAAGTGACAGAAAAATTGAAAAACTAGTGCATGACAGTGGTTATATAATATTCATCAAGTACAATAATCTTGCAAAGACTTTTCTTTTGTTAAATGTAAAAAACGATACATTTTAAAATTATTTCTAAAACACTGCTTATACGAATAAATTTCTATAAAGATATATATAATATTTTCTTTTTTTATTATTTATTTAACTTACTGAACTAATCAAATAATATATATTGAAATAAATTATATTTTTGATATTTAATGTCTATGACCTTCTTGTCATAAAGCTCTCTCACACAAGATCAAAGATAATCTTTTCTTCTCTATACAAGTGACCGTTTTGTCATTTTGTTTGTGTATTTTATGGCAATAAATGCCAGTAACACGCCTCTTCACTTGTTATTTGTCACATCATCTCATATCATACTTTTCTTTTCTCTTTTTCTTTTTTTGTTTCTCTAAGCACGTACAATGAGAAAGAAAAAGTGCGGTTCACATCATCGCGTCAAAATCGTTTGATTCAGGAGCGGTAAATCGTACAAATACACATACATATATATATGTATATTTATTTGATCATAGTGATGATGATGATGATGCATCTCAAAACAAATATAAACATAATAAAAAAATATATATATATAATCGATATGCACCTGTCTTTGACCTTTCTCATTTAGTTCATTGATTGTTAATCTTCACTCAATTGTCATTGTTATTAATCTCTAATCTTTTGTTTTTCACATGTTACTATGAATAGAAATTTTCGAGCTTTTTGTCAATAAGAAAATTACATATCAATAGTACTAAATACTTTTCACATTTTATTTTATTATATTTTTTGTTTTATTTTTTCTATTAAATAAACACACATACACACACATAATGAGAAAAGGAGAAAACTAATGAACAAAAAAGAAAAAGAAAGAAAAAATTTTCAAGTTTATATTTGAATTAATATTGTCCAACATCAGTTGCTGTTGTTAATAAATTTTCATGTTCTTTTGGTGATGATGATTCGGAATGATTACTTATATTTGATACAATAGCTACTGGTTGTTGAAGATGTAAAAATGATGGACTTATTGGTGATGATGATGATGTACCATTATTTAATGGACATGTTAATGGTGGCATAAATGAATGATGAGATGCTGGTGATGATGTTGTTCCATATGGAAAATAATATGAAGCTGGTGTTGGATAATATGTATTTGAATAATAAGCAGCTGCTGCAGCTGTATTTGGTGATATAGGTGATGATGATGAACATGGTATACTAGCTGGTGTTGTTGGAGTATAAAATAATGTTGGATCAAATGGTGATGTTGATGATGATGGATATGGATCAATTTTTGTTTGAAAAACTAAAATATATAATAAATAAAAAACAAACGTTTTCATTTATTTTATTCATTAAGGGAGTAAAATAAAGAAAGTGTCATCATTCCGGGCTAACACATTAGTGATTTAGTGTTAGTTTCTTTGATGACAATTGTGTAATGTTTAACAGTTATTAGAGTAAATAAAAGAAAAAGGAAATGGATATTTAAAAAAAAAAAA
>JAJEKB010020779.1:0-18012 GCA_022393335.1 Macrotrachela quadricornifera
GAGAAACTTTTTCAAGCTTACTATACGGTACTAAAATGTAACTATCGATATTTTTGGTATGACCTAAGTAATATAATAACTTCAATATACAAATAAAAGTTCCATTATAGTTTATGCATAGGGGAGTAAGGAGTCAGTAATAGTTATAAAGGGTTGTATATACTTCTGAGAGGTATATGTAGAAATAAGGAATTAGATATAGAAATAAAGAGTTAGCGATAGGAAGAAGAGGTTAAGGATAGAAATAGGGAAGTAGACATAGAATTATGGAGTTAAGAATAGAAATTGGCGGGTGGATATAGGAACAAGGGAATCGATATGGAATTAAGGAGTTGAGGACAGAAATAGGGGATTAGGGATAGGAACGAGGGTAGGGAGTAGATATAGAATTAAGGAATTAAGGATAGGGATAGGGGTAGGTATAGAATGAAGGGGTTTGGGATAAAAATAAGGAGTAAGGGATATAAATAAGGATTAGGGATAGAATTAAGAGGTTAAGGACATAAATAAGAGATTAGATATGAAATTAAGGATAGAAATAAAGCGCTTACCAATTCAAGAAAAATCGCGATTTAACCGTGCATTGATCGCGATTTTGTTGCAAAATCGGAGAAAAATCGGTAAAAATCACCATTTTGGGCAATCTTATCGCGATTAACCGCACGATTTATCGGCCGAGATATCGCGATAAAATCGTCGATTTTTGCCCGATTTTCATGACATAGGCGGACATTTCAGCAGGACAATGCAACACCACATACTCATCATTTAACACAAAAATGGGGCAGTGATAAAAATAATTTACCGTCATTTATTAACAAAGAACGTTGGCCTGCCAATAGTCCAGATTTTAGTCCTTTGGACTATTGCATATGGAGCGACCTTGTTCAGACAATGGGCTGGAATAAAATCAAAACAAAATTTGACATTAATAGCTGAATTAAAAAAAGCTGTGAAAAAAGTTTCATCGAATGTTGTTGTGGAAAGTGTACAAGATTTTAGCAAACCAATGCATCGTGTATTGCAACATGATGATGATTATTTCCGTTAAATAAAATATTCTCATTTTGTAACGCTTTTTATGGCGCATCTTTTTATAAACAAAATAAAAGTTAAATATTAAGGACTTTTTCAAAATATTAGCGAAAAACAAGTGACCGATTCTTTATGAACCACCCTATAAATGTGTCGGAGTTGAGTTTGAAATCTGGTTCAGATTGGAATCTACTTGAGATTGAAATAATAGTCTTGCACTTTTGATACTAATTTCCTCAATCAAAATATCTGAACTTCATTAAAAGTTATTTCAGAAAATATGCTTCCTCTTTATTCATATATCGTGGGATATCAAGTTGCCTTAATAGTATGATTTCGTTTTGATATGAAACAGCTGATCGATCATGAAACATACAATAATTTCGTGATGATTATTTGAATCATCACAACTAAAAGATGTAGGTATTGACGTTCGTGTAGAACGAAATTCGAGAGCAATGCTTTGGTTCAACGATTAATCGATCATTTTCTCTTCTTCTCTTTTCGATCGCGGGGATATGGGGACATTGATCATTGGCTGATTGTATTTCAATACTCACTGCATGGTAGATGGAGTGATTCCTTTAATTAATTTTCTGTTGGAGTTCATGGTGGTATTGATTATTGATTAATTGAATTCTCGGTTTCTAGCGACAAGTTGGTGTGGATAGTAGTTATCTTCTCAATAGTTTCATTTGATAATTTAAGTTATTTATGAAAGAATAAAAAGATTCCGAATAAAGGTTGACTGATAATTCTAATATAAAGAAGATTCAACTAAGAGGCTCTTGACAATAAATGATTGAAGCTTTGTGAGACATCGATGATTCATAACAATGACATGGTTTTCAGCCTTTTGTTAATTTCGCTTTTCTATTGGTTCAACTAAACTTCTCGTTCAATCGAAAATAGTCCGTCTTTAATTTTCTGGGAACCATTGATCATAATGAGGAGTGACTCATTAAGCTTCTCTGTGTCCGAGTGAGATTTAGTTTCTTCAGTCGAATAGTGCGTTGTTCTCGTCCAACTTCAAGATTAACGATTGTCTTGTATGTTGTACATCTCATTACGAGTTCGAACAAACGAGCATCTGATAGTAACTCTTAACCTCTTGGAAACCGGCGATTTCTTGCGTTTTGTTTGATAGAACGAGAAAATCGAATAATCACTCTCTCGATCGTATGCAACTGGTGAAGGATGTGACACTACCAACGACAAAATTAACTAAACACTTGAGTTTTTATCTAAAATATAAAGCATGTAGGTCGAAGAAATCTTCTTGAATATATATGAATAGTACAATATTTTTTTTCTCGATGATTTCATCGAAAATGTATAAACTAACTGAAGAACAATGCTGATATAACGTATGTGAGTGGAAAAAAGGCTCGATAAATATCTCAGAAACAGCACGTTTTCTCAAGTGTACCAGTGTTACAATATACAATGTCATTGATTATTATCGTTGCCGCAATGATGTAGATTATTCAGATAGATATAATGCTGGTCGTCCACCTGCATTCAATTCAACACAAATTAAGCAACTTGATCAAATCATACAACAAAACCGATCAGCTACTGCTGCTGAATTATTATCACTCACGAACTTCAATATTACCGAACGCACAATACAACGTTATCGTTTATCTCTCGGTTATCATCCTCGTAAGTCTGTTATTAAAGTTAAGAGTAACAATAAAAATGAACAAAATCGATATCAATTTGCTGCATTACATCATTTGGCAAACATCATGAAATATATTTTTGAAGATGAATGTTATGTAGGATTAAGAAATACACAATAGATTGTTTGGTGTAAACGAGGAGAATCAACACCGAAGAAAGAAATATCATCTTTACGAGCACATGTAAATTTAATTGGTTTTATTTGGTGGAATGACTACGTGTTCTATCGATTTGATAACTGGTTAAATAGTGATACATATTGTGATACAGTTAATGAAGCATTATCGGGAAATTTGCGAAAATTAAATGGATTTTTATTTATTTCTGATGGAGTAAAATGGCATAGAAGTGCTCAATTCAAACGATGGTGTGACAAATATAATATTGAATTATGTGAATGGCCTGATTATAGTCCTGACTTTAGTGCTATAGAACTGATATGGAACACTATCAAACAAAAAGTTAAAACCAAAAATCCAAAATCACAACGAGAACTAGAGAATGCGATCGATGAAGCTCTAGATGGTTTATCATTAAATGTTATTCAAGCATGTATTAAAAAGACTCAGAAAATATATCAACGCTTCGTGTCTTCATATTAGTTTTTTACTTGTACTGTGAGCATCTATGCTTGTACTATTCATATATATCCAAGAAGATTTCTTTTAACTACGAGCTTTATATTTTAGATAAAAACTTAAGTGTATAGTTAATTTTGTCGTTGGTAGTTTAGAACAAATTGCATTCATCCAAGACGAAATCGAACATACACAACAAATTGAAGACATCCACCAACTGCGAGAAGAAGAACAGCAAGTACGCAATCAGGAAGAACTAATTCAACTTGAACAATGGGAAGAAATATCATTTCTACTTCAACAATTACACCAAAGCTACATACTCACAACAATCATATCATTCGTAACTCATTTCATTATCTAAATAAGAACTACTAATAATAGAAATTCAATAGTGACCTCACAAATTCTAAAAACCGTATTTCCCATTTCTTAATATATACACTTCCACTCAATTCAAACAACTACACGACCTGAACAGTATACTATAGACTACACATATACCTGACGATTATCTTAACCCTTTCAGCCCAGATTAATTTTTTTTATAATATTAACTGTATAATTAGATCATTTTTATAAATACAAAAATTTACAACTAAAAATGTTTTACAAACACAAAATCAAAAAAACACACTATAATAAATACAAAAGAACCTTTTCATTTCAATAAAAACAAAAATTTTTCCATAATAGTGCGATCTGTTTAAAATTATTTAAAATGAGCCCTATATATAGGACACCTAGACTCAGATCGTTAAACAAAGCTCGCAACGATCGTCGAAAGCAGCTTGGAATCCTTCTATATGATCACCATATTAGAATTCTCTGCGAAAACAAATTTTATCTTAATACTAGATTGATGAGAGTTTCGACTGTTAATCTTCCATACTTTGGGATTTAATATAACGCAGTGTACTACTTTTCCAAATTTACCTGACGATGATCCCTTAAGCAAGGATCGAAACGCGTCATAAGTAGCTTGCAATTCTCTAGTATACTCACACTCTCAAGATCCTCGTGGATCCTATGCATTCTCGTGGATCCTAATGGATTCTGTGGATCCTGGAGAAAACTTACACCATCGATCCTAGGATCCATGAGACACCGCTTTTCCCCCCTTGGTTTGTTCTATCGTTCTACATGGTATAAACAAAATTCTATTACCGGTTTGTAGGTGTCGAAAAGCTAGGATTTCATTTTCTAACAACCCTTCGGTGACCATTTTATGTCTGCGTATGTTTTACACGCCTAGCTATTTGTGAAACTTTCGAAAGGTATTGATATCAGTAATAGACATTATCTTACTCATGTATCAGACAACATATTCTCAATGGGTGTCTCGTCTATTTGTAGAAAGGTTTTATCGAGAACAATACACTTTTTATAGTTTTTTTCAAAATCATGAGCTTTGTAATTCGTTTTTGTTACCAATAGGTAGCTCAGAGAGTCCACTCCATTACACGGTTTCAAAATTATTGAATTTCATGGTTTCTTTATTTATCTACAACTGGTCACTCCAGTGACAAAGGGCAGGAGGGAGGGGAGGGTTAAGAGTTAAACTTGGTATGAAATTCGTATGGAATTAGCTTCATTTGATTGAAATTTGTTGGTATGAGCTAGAATTGACTCCAACTGTTTAGAATTGGTATAGAATTGTTCGAAACTGATCTAGAATTGGTAAGAATTGGTAGAAATCGGCTAAAATTGACTCAAACTGGATCGAATTGGGATTGAATTGCTATGATATTCGCTCTAGGTGTCTCAAATTCGTATGGAACTGCGTGGAACTACGGTAGTTATTACAGTAATTCAAGACAATTCCATACAAATTCTAGACACCTAAAGCCAATTTCATATCAATTCGATCCAATTTGAGTCAATTTTAGCCGATTCCTATCAATTCTTACCAATTCTAGATCAGTTTCGAACAGTTCTATACTAATTTAAACCAGTCTGAGTCAATTCCAGCTCATTCCAACAAATTTCAATCAAATGAAGCTAATCCCATACGAATTTCGTATCACGTTTAAGCAGTTCGACCCAATTCCGGAGGAGTTCTATCCATCTGGAGTCAATTTTAGACTAACTCCAATACCAACGATTCCAAGTCAAGAATTGGAGTCGGAATCGGAGTCAGAAAATACAAATTCTTGGAGTCGGAGCGGGAGTCGGAGTCGTGGGAAAGAAACTTTTCGGAGTTGGAGTCGGATTTCGTAGTCAAAAATCTTAAGTCCGCAGGTCTCTACCATAAACCCTTATCAAATATAGAAACCACAATGCTTTGTTTCATGGACCTTGCATATATAGTGTTTATTTCAAGGACACACTCTAAGAGAAAAAAACAAAATATTGATAAGATTTCTCTTATCTTCTCCCTGGCCATATAATGGTCTATTTGAATTCAGTTTGAAGGATAAGAAAAAAACTCCCACTTTCAAACTGAATAGTGGGACTAGGGGGGCTAATAGACTGCCCACCTTTTATTAATAGGGGTGAGTCCAGGGGGGGGGGAGGCTTTAGAATTATATGTGGTATATATATATATATTTAGATATACGTCTCATTTTTAAGAGGAGGAGATGCTAGATGCACTTTGGAATTGTCTGTAATAGTTGTTTATAGATGTTCTTGATATAGGATAGGTGAGAGACATTTCGCACTAGGTGCCCCGGACTCCTGGACATGTTACCGGGTGTTCGGACATGATTTTTAGTCTTTAAAAAAAATTACCGGGAGTTCATTTCGTACACCCTGTGTTTTTAATTTTTAATTGATTTTTGTCATTCCGAACTCCCAGTAAACTCATTAGGAACATCCGGTCTATTTTTATGTCAGGAAATCGTAACGAACATCTACTCCGAGAGATCGTAATGAAAAGTTGGTGCGAAATGTCCCTTTCCCCTATAGGATAAATAGAACTATGATCACTTCATATTATGTTATGAGTTCTATGGATTTAGAGAAATTCGTTTTAACTGGTGTTTAATAGATACATGGTATCTTGTATCCTTCTATTTCATTCTCGATACCTCTACCAGCTGTCGCATTAATTTAAATAGTTTCTATTTGAGATAACTTGAGAGTAATACGAATTTGAGTCAAAATTTGAATAAAATGCAGTTTTTCGTTGATTTTCTTTATTTAACCAATCTGAGGTAGAATTTTCTCTTCTATCTTGAATCGATGTATCTGCATTCAATTGATCTTTTGTATTTGTTTCTGTATTTTTTTCTATTGTACTGATAATGACCGACAATTAACAGCTGGAAAACGTCGAAAATTCTACCTCAAATTGGTTGAATAATGAAAATCAACGAAAAACTGCATTTTATTCAAATTTAAATAGTTATCTGGTTTTCTGGATAATTGGTTGAAAAGAATATGTGGATGGAAAAGATGTGGTAAATAGTTGAAATACTAGAAATGCTACACATATGAAGGAGAAGCTTTATTGATCAGGTATACTAGCAGCATGAGCGTGTAGATTTACAAGACGTATATAACAAAAAATCAAAAAATTTAGCGTATACGTGTTAATATATTTTTGTTTTTTCTGTATACTTTCCATTATTGTGTTCAAATTTGTCGTGTTTTTCGAGTTTGCTTCCCAGAATTACATGTTTTCCTGGACATCTTCTTTGACGCACTAGCATCAGGGAATACAGATTTGTCGATGACCTAAGCCCTGGAGTTCATTTCTCACCATAAATTGCATTTTTAACAGAAACCAGTGTTGCGAACGGTTCGGTTTACAACTTTTCAAAATTATATCGGTTTTGGTTCGATTCGGTTCAGCGTTCTATAAACTTGCGTCGATTTCAGTTCAGTTCGGTGTTAAAGATTTTAGTTTCGATTCGGATTAAATTTTGAAAAACACGAGCCTATCCCATCACTGACGGAAACGAAACTTGAAATGATTCTCTACCAATTATCAGATGCAAGTTGTAATTATCGGTTGGGAGCTCAAATATCATCGGTCACCTGATAGAAATCTAAACTCCTGATTAAACTACTTATTCTTTCATTCCATGGGTAAAAATAGTTAGGTTACAACAAAACGCCATGGAAACATCAAACCAAGCCCTATCGTCAAGGAGGGAAAAAGCGGATTCCATATATCCGGGATACGGCGTGATCCAGAGGATCTATTGGGGTTCCGCAGGATCCGGCAATCCGACAATGCGTTTACCCCTGTATATCTTACGAGCTGATGATACCTGAAAATTCTGATGCAAATTGGAAGAATCACTCATTTCATTACTCTAACTGCGAGTGGCACGGCAAGACAAATAAAGAAGGAAAAACGCACTCATCACATCATCACCGCCGAGGGTATCACCAAAAGACTAACACAGACAAAAAGATAGATGTTCGATAACACTGACTGAGGGTACCACGAGAAGACTGACACGGACCAAAAGATAGACGACAGATCACACTAACGAGGGAACCATCTGAGATGTATCACACTGTTTGAGCTGATATTGTGCCCTCAACCAAGTCTCAATGAGACTAACAAAAGCCTGAAAGAGTTTCTGCCCAATCGCTGTTCGAGGCGAGTTATGGCCTTTTGGCTTATGTTTTGATCATTTTTGCGATATTGAGAAAAAAATCAAATAACGAAATCAAGACCTGAAATTTTGTCCATAGACAGGTCTAATCATCTTCACAATATCCTGAAGATTTCAGCTGAAAAGAATGTTCTTTTGTCGAGACATTACGTATTTAAGTAAACTGGTTTTATTACCCTTTATCTTATGGTAACCGATGATTTCTTAACAACTTAGTATCTCGACAAAGGAACATTCTTTTCAGCTGAGATCTTCAGGATATTATAAAGATGATTAGACCTATTTATGGACAAAAATTCAGCTCAAAATTCCGTTATTTGATTTCTTTCCCAATATCGTAAAAATGGTCAAAACATCAGTCAAAATGCCTTAACTCGTCTCCGAAAGTGACTGGGGAGAAACTCTTTCAAACTTTTGCTAGTCTCACTGAGACCTGGTTGAGGTCACATTATCAGCTCAAACGGTGGAACACATCTGAGATGGTTCCCTCTTAAGTGAGAGTGTCACGTAACGACTAACAAGCACCAAAAGATAAAGGGCCGATCACACTGAGTGAGACAGGCACGAAAAGACTGACAGGAACGAAAAGATAGATGTTAGATGACACTGAATGAGATCGATACCAATTATGCAAGACGTTCTTACTCTTAAAAACCAATGTTAGTGTTGGGTGCTACGATATAAACTATCATCACACTCAGAAGTCTGAACTATCTATCGTTCCAAAATGGGAGACCCTTATTGCATAGTCAACGGATCATTGCATATTTCTGTTACAATAAGTAAGATGTATTTCATTTCGTGTCGGAACGGCGCATAGACTCCCATATTGAAGTCGTTCAACAGAACTATTTTCGTATGCGTCTAATAGAAACCTCTTTTTAATTCCTTCAAGTTCGACTGTTTTCCAAATAAATGTTACTTTAACCATCGTTTTCTTGCGTCCATTACCAGACCCCGCAAATATTCAGGCGAGATGAATACTGGAAGTGGAAATGTCGTGTTCGGAACGCGTTACATTGTCCATTCGATAGTATGAGATCAGGAACGAATTGATAACCAGCTATTGCTTTCTACGAGAGCATGACAATTACTACTACAGTTTTCCGAGAAATTCACAATTTTGATTTATGAGCTTTTAAAAAACTCTATCCCGATGTGCTAATTAAATCCTAACAGCAGCATGAGAAACATCCAGCGTAATAAGTACCCATGTCCAAACTTATAGCTTTCAAAACTGAATAAAAGCTTGCCGAGGTTTTATTCTAGAGAGACGTGAGGGAAGGGGGTTAAGCAAACATCCGGACCTAAGCGTAGCTTATGTAATAGGACATGAGGACTCGGTAGTACCTTTACAAATAAAACATAGATTAGTTAAGCATATACCCAGTGTCACTGATACTAGTGCATAGCTATTCCAATTGTACTCTCGGAATCCCAACTGAATTTTTAGGAATTCGGAATGCCAAAAATCCATCGTTTCCCTTAGCTTCAACCACTTCTAACTAACATAACTGCTGGGACTTTAGATGAAAATAAGGAGTGCAGTTAATCGAGTTACAATCGGCTTGCCTGCTTTCAGTGACTGACACTTGTCATGAAACAAAAGGAGAAGATTGACTGTAGTTTTTCGAGTAACCAGTGATGTCGAAAAGCAAAACATTCTACAGTCTTTATTAGTTTTTCTATCTCAGAAAAAAATACTGTTCTTTCAGAAAACAGTCAGCGAATCAATTGAAGCAATTGATGAGCAGTTACTTGTTCTCTTTCTCGTAGAGAAGAGTCTTACAAACATAAATTGTCTGATTGCTTTCTTGTATGTCCACAGGGTCAAAAAAACATCGATTCAGGATGATTTCATTATAAGACTTGACCAAAGGGTAATCAGGGTCGAAGAACTCGAGCCTGGAGTTAGTTTTAGTTAATTATTAATTATTAATTAATAAATACTAATTTTAATAGAACTTGACCAAAGGGTAATCGAGAGTCGGGAATCCAAATCTGATGTTTGTTTTAACTAATCATTTTTTTTCGGATCGATTTTTTACATGAAGGATCACTCTTTTTACAAAATAGATTATTTTTATAAGGGTTGACGGAAGGGTACTCAGGGTCGAGCAACTCGAATCTGACGTTAGTTTTTAAAAAAATTTTTTCTGTTGATAGTTCAGAAATACCATCTCTACGAGAAAGGGCTGAGCTAGTCCTCGGGCGAGCGTTACTTGTTCATTTAAGAGCCTCCCTTACAAAAACTTATTTTTTCGAGAAAAGTCGACATGGAGATCTTAGCATAGAACGAAGCGCCGAAGTATCCTCTTTCAGAATATATATGTCGTTTTCTCAAAAAGGCCAACTTTTAATAAACCTCTCAAAGGAAATTGAGACGCTACTACCATGTTTTTTGAGAAACATTGCTTTTCTATTTTAATACATTGTATTTACAAAACAAAATATATCACAAGAGGCAGCGTGAAAAGCTCTACAATTTCTAAAGAACGGCTGATTTTATATATGCACTTTTTCCTTTGAAAATGGGCAACATTCTGAAAATGTTTTTTTTTCGAATTTAAATAAAAAAATCCATTTCTAAATTTATTGATCGTTTTTCTCAGAACATGCTTTTCAGGCAGGAAAATGGAAATAGCTCCCTCCAGTCTCAGTCAATATCCAATTTTGTTTTGTTTTAAAGGTCGTAACGAGAGTAAACTGTTGTCCGAACGGTTTTTTTATAATTACTTCCTGGGCTGAGAAAAGTAGAATTCACTACCATTTTTTATGCTGATTTGCAGATCTTGTCACAAAAAAGCTTATAAAAATTAATGGGATTGAATTTCACAGTTCTCCTCGGACAAAAGTTGCACCCTCACATTAGCTTTAATTTGAAATCAGCCCGAGCTCTATAGCACTTAATATGATTGAGTTGTATCGATTGCAAAATGGGTCATGAGCCAGCTGAAACTCCGGCCTAGTACGACTTATAGGACTGAAACTTTTACCAGAGACACTTCTCGACAGCATCAATCATCCTTGAAAATTTCAGCCCAAATCAATAGTCTAAAGTGGGGAATCATTTCATAAAAACTTATAATAAGTTAAAAATGACTCTTTTACCTTATTAATATTATTGAAAGAATAAATTATGATCGTTATTTAACACTATATAAACCTCTTTTAGAAACAATCAATCCACTAAATTTAGTTTTATTCTCTTTTTTTCTTTGTATTCTTTACTTCGACTGATAATGCTGCCTAAATTTTTGCATCATCATGTTTACATTCTTCTTATGTTAATCTTACACCATCAGTTCAAAATTTGCCACTCTTTCTACTTATTTTTTCCTATCAAATAGAAACAATGTCGGTCAATATAAGTACCATAGTTATCTCTTCTATTCTCTTTTTAGCTGCTACACTTTTATTATATTCAAGAAGAGGGGAACACATGTTGACTACGCTTCAACTTGGTAAATTACCTAATTCTCCTCGTTACATGACTGTTAATGATGCAGCTAGCAAACCTCCAATATATAGTCGTCAATTTACTGATATTAAAGGTCGACCATTAAATGTGGATCAATTACGTCGTAAAGTTATTTTACTTGTTAATACAGCTAGTGAATGTAGATATACCCCACAACTGCATGGGTTACAAGAACTACATGATAGATACAAACATATAGACTTTACTATCTTGGTAAGAATTTGTTTGCTTTATCTTTTCTATATTCTTCGCATATCAGTTTGGAAGTTTCAATCGAGAGGAAACAGCGGAATTTCAGCCTTGAAGTCTTGTGAAGTCTTATGAAGTTTTTTGGCATTTTTGGAATACATTTACCCAAGAGGTTGAGACCGACCTTTAGATCCGGCTACCCATGATTTTCCTAGGTAGTTCACGAAAACTTTGCGAGAAAAACAATGCAAATATCTGATTCTTACTAATCTTAATCTGGCAAAGGTGTGAACTTTTATTCCCTCGACTAAAACCAGATTCATATGAAAAAAAAAATTTATGTTTGTTTGCCAGGTTTAAAGGTCAAAGATAAAAAACAATATGGTCAAAATTACCATGCTGATAAAGTTTAATCAAACTTTTTCTGAGTCTAGAAATCAACTGGTATTATCAGTTTTTGAAAAACTTTTGAAATGCTTTTTTTAATAGTCCTTGAGGACCTATAGGTACCTCTGTATACAAGATCTTGAGGATTTTTGGGTACCCCCATAATATAGGCCTCGAAGATCTGTAACTACACGTAACCAATCGATGATTTAATGAACATAGATTAATTAAATATATATCCAGTCTTACTAGTACTCAGTTAACTGGCACTAGTGCATATCTATGAAAAATATGCGTAAGCTCAAGTCTTATAGAATATACCGTCGATGTGTGTGATCATGTTCTTCAAATTAGTTGCATTAGGTTAAAAAATTGCAACAATAAACACATCACAAAAAAGAACTCCAGAAGTATAGAATTTGTTTGCTATCTTCATATAATAGGTAGCACTTTTGTGTGTTGCAGAAGTTTCAGGCGATTTCTAAGTTATCTTGAATGCTTATTTGATTTTAGTTTTCTTAAAATCTTATGAATTCTCTTGAAGTCTCATGAAGTTTTTGGAAGTCTCTGAAGTCTGTGCAAGCCTATTGAAAATTTTGAAATCTTACGGAGTCTGTTGAAAATTTTGAAGTCTCTGCTGTTTCTCCCTTGGTTTCAATATAATCAAAGAAAAGTTTCTTATTATTATTTATTCCTAGGGTGTACCCTGTAATGATTTTGGCGAACAAGAACCAGGTGATGAACGACACGTATTGTCATTTTATGAAAACAAATATAAAACGACTTTTCCTTTAACAAACAAGCAAGACGTAAATAAACCAAGTGAAGTATTTCAATGGATTATTGATGCTGGTGGAAAAGATTTTTTACCAGTATGGAATTTTCATAAATATCTTATTGATCGAAAGGGTCATCTTATAGCTGCATGGAATAGTGAAGTTAACCCAGTAAATGAAGAAATTGTAGAAGCAATTGAATCAGTTCTTTAATTCGACTTTAAAACTTCTTTTATCATCTTTTTATAATATTTTTTTGAAAAAAACAAGGAATAAAAACAGACCAAACGATTTTATAGATTTATTTAATTGATATTTTCAATAAAAAAACTTTTTATTCTGCATTTTTTCCTTTTTGGTCGATGTTTTATCATTGTTTTTGATAATAATTTATCAATTTCACTTTTAAAACGAGCTACATCAAATCCATTTGAATCATTTCCCTTAGTAATATGTTATATATGTCAATCATTCAATAAATCTTGACGAAGTACAAGTAAATTTTGACCATCAAAACTAGTTGATCGCTCGAGCTATTTTTCCAACTGCTTATCACTACACCAGTTTTGAACATCGTCACATATCCATGTAGTAATAGATGTTTTTCTTGCATAGTCATGATTGCCAGTTGGAATATTCGGTTTTGGTGGTCCTGCTGGTAGAGATTTTGTTTTTGTTTCATTTTGACTTGTTTTTATATTCGATATATGTTCTGATTGTTTATTTATCGTTTTCCCTAGACTGAAACGATAGGTTCTAGAAACCTAAAATCATCTGTGTTTGTATCGGTGGTCTCGATGTTTGCATTGTTGACGTCGGTGTTTGCGGCGGTAATGTTTTTCTTCAGATCAATAAAAGTTGTGCTGTGAAACATAATCTAATAGGAGTATTGAAACATAGAGCCAGAAAAGTGAATCCGCCATATGCTTATCCCAAGACTGTGAGAGACAGACAGTACCATCGTTTATATGTCGTTTGTTCTTTCGCTCTTCTTCTGTGCTTAAGTTGTATCTGTCTCTTTTCTTGATCAATCATCTTCGCACTTTTATCCCTCTCTTGTTTTAATTGATCATTTTCATTTTCGTGCTCCTTCATTGTTTGCGTTTCTGTTTCTTCTTTCAGAAGTATGACAGTTGATGCAACTACCATACGTAAAACTGAATAACACTATCGAATTTCATGTTTTACTTTTAAAGAGAATATTCTGCAGGAATGCTATCTAATATTCAAATTATATGGTTCTATATACTCTGATGACAACTGTTAGTGGCTGTTGGTGCACCAGCAGCACTTGATTGAAGATATGCGGCATCTTCTTTTCTTTTTTTTTTCTTTATTCAGTTTTCTTACTTCGTGGCGCTTTTTTCTTATTTTCGCATATGGATTTCTCTTCATATTCTCTTGCATTGCTTTGCTTTTGATTGATATGTCTGCGTACGACATCATAGTGGAAGACATTATAATCTGATTAGTGATTCGTTGAAAGAGATATCTTGAAATACTCTGAACATATCAACCTCTAAAAATCGTGTGGCGACTTTTCGAGCTCGTCGTGCTCGTTTGGAGACTGCTGAACAAAAGAAAATCTGCCTGTTTGCCAATAGACGATACAGAAGAACATCAAAAAGAATGTTGATGGTGAGGGTGGGCGTGAGGGTGGATGCGAACATATGAATAAATGAATAAGAAAAAGACTGAACAGAAGGCGTAGTCATTAACAGCATGTGCACGTGCGACTGATACAATATGTCATAAGATGCAGTACAACTCATACTTTCTCGCTCTAGTGCACAGATTAATAAATAAAAGAATATAGACAAAATAAGAAAACAAAGTAGGGGGGGGAGGAGAAGCAGTTGGCCCCGATAGTATATGATCTTGTTTTTTCTAACAAAACTTCTCCAGCACATTTTTCTGTTCAACCAGAATAATTCTTTTTGTAGAGAACCGTAGTGAACGAAAAACTGCAGAAGAGAATCTTCTCTATTCCCACGAAACATTTTATGTAATCAGAGAAAAAGAAAAATTACTAGAAGATATATGTTTCTTAACCAAACAGGCCCATCAGTGGATCTTTTCTAATGAAATGAAACAATCGACCGACTAGATAAAACACAATAGTTACAATAGTTTCAAAACGTTTCGTCAGATGAAAGAAGGAAAGAAAATAAGAAATAAAAAATCTCCGTTGAAAAAATAATTTCACAAGCGGATCTTTTTTTATGCAGTGGAACTATCTATGCAAGAGAGGAAAGGGAGAAAAGAAAAAGTTTCAATAGTTCCGGAACTATGGTAAAAGTATCAAAAGAAAGGTCCGTGTCCAGTGCTGGATTTCGTAAAAGATATTCCAGCAAGATCAACTATAAGAAAGTGATATAGGCATTTGCTTTGTCGCACAAGTAGAG
The DNA here is from genome assembly GCA_022393335.1 of Macrotrachela quadricornifera. Classification (NCBI taxonomy): domain Eukaryota; kingdom Metazoa; phylum Rotifera; class Eurotatoria; order Philodinida; family Philodinidae; genus Macrotrachela; species Macrotrachela quadricornifera. The sequence continues at coordinate 15,112 of JAJEKB010020779.1, forward strand.
GTGTAAGCGGATTTTTAGGAAAAATTCTAAGCCGCCGCCGAGACACAAATAAAGATTCTTGATTTTTTAGAATTTTTGACACTCAGAATTAGTCTTTGAGGATGTTCTCGTCTAGTTACGTAGCAATGAGCTTTCTACCATCATTTTCTCTATTTTCCATTTGAAAAGTTCTCGAAAATAATTTTTTTTTAAAAACATGCATGGTAGATTTTCAGACGCTGCCGAGCGAGGCGTCAGCTTATGCCTCTACATACAAGTCATAGTTTTCAGAGCGAGGTAACAGATAAGAAACATGGAGAGCGAAATGAAACAACAAATAGACTCACCTGCCGAACATACGTCACTCTTATGATATCTACACTCAAGTAGATACCGCGAGATCTTTTGCTGCTTGCTCTATCTTTTTTTATGCTTCTCATTCCCGTAGTAGACTAACAAAACCAGCTCAAAATTTCAGCACATTAACTTTGTCGACATCCGAAATGGCTAGATATACGACTCCAATGCTTCCACAACAACCAACGCTCACCAGCGAAAACTTTATCATCATTTGGCTCGATTCGAATATTAGTGAGATGGATGACTTGATCTCTCACCTTGATGGTATAGTATATTCAATTCGGACATTTAATGAATCTGATCCATGTGTCGATTTTCTCATGAATGTCAAAGATCAGACAGTTTTTCTCCTTTTGTCGGGTACTTTCGCTGAGCTTCTCGTACCACGCATTTCGAATCTACCTCAACTGGATTCCATTTACATCTTTTGTGACAACAGCATCAAGCATGAACATGAACATTTGCCCAAAGATTGGAAAAAAGTCAAAGGTGTTTTCACAGACATTTCAATAATGTGTAGCCAACTGAAATGGAACATTCGAAAATGCGAGCTGAGTTCGATAACGATCAGTATTTTCACCGCATCTTCAGCTATTGATTTGAACGAACTCGATCAATCATTCATACATTCACAATCGCTGAAAGAGATTCTGCTTGAGATGGAATACGACGAACAAGATAAACGAAAATTTGTTAACTTTCTGCGAATTGAGTATGCTAGCAACGATGCAGAATTAAGCAATATTGACGAATTTGATCAAGACTATGGTGTCCATTCTCCGATTTGGTGGTACACAAAAGAATGTCTTATCTATTCACTACTCAACAGAGCTCTGAGTACACAAAACATTGCGATTATTCTCAGTATGGCCTTCTTCATTCGAGATCTCCACCAACAAATTGAACACGTCCATTCAAAAACAAATCAAACAACAAAAATGACTGTCTATCGAGGTCAGGTTATGTCAAATGCCGAATTTGAAAAGTTGAAGAATAACAAGGGTGGTCTCGTGTCGTTCAACAACTTTTTATCGACGAGCACCGATCGACAAGTTTCGTTTGCCTCTGCAGACAGTGCACGAACGAAACCCGATTTCACGGGTATTCTGTATCAAATCGAAGTCGATCCAACTACATCATCAACGGCATTTGCTTCATTAAATAACATTAGTTATTATTCGGATAAGGAAGAAGAGATTCTCTTCTCAATGCATACCGTTTTTCGAATCGGTGAGATGAACAAAATCGAGGAGAGATTATGGGAAGTGAAGCTGACATTGAGCGGTGACAACGATGAACTGCTCAAAGTTCTCACGGAACACATACGCAAAGAGATATCAGGATCAACAGGGTTGCATCGACTAGGTACACTGATGAGCCGTATGGGGCAATTCGACCAGGCAGAAAACGTCTATCACACATTGCTCACTTCGGCCTCTATCAGCTATGAAGCAACACTTGCTACTCTGTACAACCAACTTGGAAATGTCAAGATTAGCAAAGGTGATTATAAAGAAGCGCTTTCATTCTTTCAAAACACACTCGAAATCCAACAGAAACATATCCCTCCGAATAGTCCATTGCTGGCTGCTGCCAACTCCAAAATCGGTGCAACATATCACTACATGGGAGACTACTCGAGTGCACTCTCCTTCTACCAAAACTCAGTAGAAATTCTACAAAATTGTGGCAATCCTAATAATCTTAAATTGGCTGCAACCTACAATAATCTTGGCCAACTGCATAATGATATGGGAGACCACTCTATGGCACTGTCCTTCTATCAAAAGACACTTGAAATCCAACAAAACTCTCTCCCTACTAATCATCCTGATCTCGCTGCTACCTACAACAGCATTGGTAAAGCGCATCACTCTATGGGAGAGTACTCCAGTGCACTCTCATTCTACCAAAAGACACTAGACCTACGGCAAAAATCTCTCCCTGCTACTCATCCGTCACTGGCTACTATCTATGAAAACATTGGTAAAATGCATTTCGAAATGAGGGACTACTCGAATACACTCTCGTTTTGTCAAAAGACGCTTGAAATTCAACAAAAATCTCTCCCTCTCGACTATCCACGGCTCGCTACTACCTACAACAACATAGGTCGTGCTTATTCCCAAATGGGAGACTACGCCAGTGCCCTGTCCTTCTATGAAAAGACTCGTGAAATTGAAGAAAAATTCCTATCCCCTAATCATCCAGCGTTGGCTATCACCTACAACCAAATTGGTGCAGTCCATTACAAAATGCGAGACTATTCGAATGCACTCTCATTCTATCAAAAGACACTTGAAATCCAACACAAATCTAACCCTGATAATCATCCAGACCTAACTCCTACCTACAACAACATTGGTCTCGTGTATTACAGCATGAAGGACTACTCGAATGCACTCTTGTTCTATCAAAAGACACTAGACATGCGGCAGAAATCTCTCACTCCTGATCATCCTGACCTGGCTCCAATCTATGACAACATCGCTTCCGTGCATTACATCATGGAAGACTACTCAAATGCACTATCATTCTATCAGAAGACACTTGAAATCAAAC
>JAJEKB010020780.1:0-17128 GCA_022393335.1 Macrotrachela quadricornifera
CAAGATCTTTTGAATATTCTAATTGATATAATTTATGTATAATTAAATTTCCACCCCATTTCCATTGTCCATAATCATTATTATTTTCATATTGATTTGTCCATCCAAATATATAATAATCATTATGATTATCTCGAATAACTTTTGCACCATAAAGACCATAAGCATCAAAACGATCTATTAATTGTTCTGTTGGTTTTTCCCATGGTCCATATAATGATAAACTTTTTCTATAATAAACATTTTTTGTATCAATATCAGAAAATATAAGATAATAAATATTATTTATTTGAAATAAATCTGGTGTTTCCATCATATAAAAATATGTTGAATCACCATCATAAAGAATTCCTTGATATAACCAATTATGTAAATCATAAGATGTATAATAAATAATAACACCACGAGATGTTCGTGCTGATATAATTAATATATATTTTTTTAAATTTATGTCATAAAAAACAAATGGATCACGAAAATTATTTTCTTCATCAAAATTTTTTCCAAATGGTGGATAAATTGTTTTAAAATTTAAATCTTTTATAAATTTATTATTTAAATTTAATGAAGTAGCTAACATAATACCTTCTTTTGTTTTTATACAATAGGAAGGTGAATTTGGATTATGACCAGTATAAAATGCATAATATATATTATCTTTTTTTATAATAGAACCTGTACCAATAGCATAATCTTGTGAACATTCATTAGTATTAGAATTTAATAATTCATCATGATTTATTAATGAATAAGAATAAAAATTATTTGTTTTTAATCCATACCATGGATGTCGTTGATGATTAAAATCATTCCAAATATCTTTTAAATATAATATATATAATTGATTTAATTCATAATCAAAATAAGGCATTACATCACCAATAGGACTATTATCATCAATAGATAATGAATAAATTATATAATTATTATCGTCTGATGCTTTATTACAAATAAGATCATTTTTATTCAAATTATTATCATTGAATTCTATTAATTATTTAAAAAAAAAACATTATTTTTAAACTATATTAACCCTGGATAAATGCAACAGTTGATCTTTCTAGTATATGCAGTCTTTTGTTTCTCTTTTTCTGGCGTATATCATTACATAGACTAAACTGATATAAAAGATAGAGATAAATTACTGAATGATGTCAATAGTTTAGATAACGATTTTGATAAAATAAAATTTAAATCGAATGTTAAGTCTCAGAAGAATTAGGAAATCATTAAAGAAGTGACGTCAGCTTCGGATTTATTGCTACGAAATTTTTAGCTTCATAGTTTACGAAACTAATTGATATGCAGGAGATAAGTAGATAACCAAAAGCTATTCAATAGAAACTAATTACTAATGAAGCAATTTTTCTATACAGTTTCTTCTTAAAATATAGTATTACATCTTCACGAATGAATTAACTTTTAAATTACTATAGACATTTGAATTTTGTTTTTTTTTCGATATCTTCTGCTTATATATAGAATAATTTTATTACCTTTTCCTGATCTTTCCCATAATGTTGGTTTATTGAATGGAAATGCTAAATTATTTATTATTTATTACAATATTATATTTGAAAAAAAACTAAATTACTTGAATTTTCAATTGAAATACAATAAATAAATAATAATATTTGATTTAATATCAAAAATAAAATCGATACTTGCATTATCATTCTTTATCAAATGAAAAACAAAAATAATATACAGTACCTTTCATAAGGATTATTTTATTTGCTTTTGCCTTTTTTTTCTTAAATCGAATATTAACATTGTTCTCATATTTCTCTATTAATTATACGTAGAAATAAACTATTTCTATCATATCCATATCAAAAGAAAGTTTCTTTTAGAAAGATTTTTTCTCTATAAAAAGGTCAATTAACAATAGCTATGTAAAATATAATTAAATTATTAGAATATAACACAATTCAATATTTAAAAAGATTTTATTTATAAAAATTTAATCGATTTCGATGAAACATTTATAACCTATTATCGTATGAATAAGAAAGATTTTTTTTTTGTTCGTATGTATATATATAAATTATTTTTATTCATGTGTTATCGATTGAGTAAGTAATAAGGAAATCAATCATGCATATCATAGTTCGTATGTTAATAAAATTGATTCGTATATTTTGCTTTATTTTTAATTTAATAAAAATCTATTTATTTACATTTCATCGTGAAACAATAATAACAAAAGAAAGATCAAAATATAATAAATTAATAATAATATCAAAATGTGGTTCAAAACGTTTAATGCGTTTTAATAGTTTATCAAATGGTTCACAATCTCAAATTGATTTAAATCGAATAGATTATCCATGTGTTGAATATATTCAATTAATGATAATATCATTAATATATTATCCATATATATTAAATGAAAAAAATATTTTAATTATTGGCCTTGGTGGTGGAACACTTCCACGTGCAATAAGAAAACTTTATCCAATGTCATTTATAACAATAATTGAAATTGATTCAATTGTTAATGAAATAGCTAAAAAATATTTTTATTTTAAAGAAGATTCTAGAATGAAAGTATATATTACTGATGGAAGAAAATTTTTAGAAAATTTATCAAATATAATAAATTATGATATTATTTATTTAGATGCATATGATTCAATAAGTGGTTTACCATCTCATATGAAAACACAAGAATTTTTTATTCAATTAAAAAATTTTTTAAATATCAATGGTGGTTTATTAATATTAAATCTTGTTTGTATTTATCAATCATTTAAAAATGTTTATCAAACAATTCAATCAGTTTTTGGACAAACAAATTTACTTACATTTCGTTCAACAGATTTTTTTAATATTATTCTTATTGCTTCATCTTCTATTGAATATTTTCCAACAATTAATTACCAATCAAATATTATTGATCATATACAACAAAATTTATCAATTAATGTTAATAATTTATTAAAAAAACAACAAAAAAAAATTTCTAATCAAAATTTATCATTAGATATTTATAAAGATAATACAACAAATATTTATCAAAATGAACAAGATATATCATTATTAGAATTCATTGATATTGTTTAAAATTTAAATTTGTATTCATCCCAAATTGATTATTACATAATAAATATGTGTTTAAATACGAAAAATCAATGATTTTTTTTTTCTAATAAATTAATATATTGTAATATAATTGAATCTGTCGTTTTCACTCTTATAGATTTAAATTAAAGAATATTTTTATTAAAAAAAATATTTTCCTTAAATTACAGTGAACCTCAATTAGTTTTTCTTCATTAGTATTTTTCAGATATAGGACAGTTATAGATCAAATAGAAACTGAAAGGAGAAAATGTATCAAGAAAAAACATAGTAGTTTTTTCCACTACAATCTGCAAAGATAGACTCTTGTTTCTCTAGCTTTTCTTTGTTTGTATGTAAATAAACGGATGTTCGGGTAACTTTTATATGAATATAATAGTTCCATACCAGATACTTCTATTCGCTTCATAAAACATTATGATTTTGGATTTGTATTTGAAAATGATACAGAAATATTAATATAAAGTTTAGTCATAACTTGTCAAGCTGAAGATTGAAGCTTAAAAAACCATTGAATTTGTTCTATAGTTTGTGCTCATCTGGTCTTTTTCTCTCGTTAGTATCGTTACCTATTTCGAAAACAACATGTTGAAAGCATATTATCATGCAGTTTATAGATGTGGATTTAAATAATTAGTAAAACGTTTTATAAAATCAAAGGTGGTCATAAATTAATTATGAGGTGGTATGTTCGATGAAACGTTACAGTTGAATTTCTGGAGCAAAAATTGAGAGGTGCTCGACCGTTTACCATGATAAAGAGATCATTTTGTTTTGAATGTGTTTCCTTTTTTAATATAGTTCAGATTCAATAGCAAGGTAGTAAAAAGACTACTATGTTTTTTCTTTATACGTTTTTCTCCTTCCAGTTTCTATTTGATCTATAACTATCCTATATCAAAAGATGCAGTTGAATCTGCGTTTTCTTCCAATGGATTTGGTTTTGAAGAAAGAGTAAACTATAGTGAAGAAAAGTGAAAAATACTTATGAGGAAAATCAATTGAGGTTCATCGTATATTTTATAACTTTAATTCAAAATTCTGTAGAATAAAAATGTAAAGATTTAGAATATAGACATTTATATCGGTAAACGTTATAGAAGACTTTTGAGTGTGTTTTTAAAGTAAAAGAACTGAACGAAGTGAATGTAATTATTTTATTGATTAATATTTTATTAATAGTATTATTATTAAAATTATTTACAAATATCAATTCGTAGAATGTATATGTGAAATGTTATTTAGTTTTTATTCTGCTTTAGATTTTATCTTTTAGCTGAAATATTTTTTGGAAAATATTTACCAATAGATAGATGAATGTCAAATATAATATACAAATATTCTCTGTTAACAACATATACTCAGATGAGATGTAAATGCTTTGATTATAATATAATATAGTTTTGTTTAACTAACGATATATATAACTCTAGCTCAATATTACTTAATTGATAGATGGTTAAAAAATCTGATAATTGGTCATATTTTATTACTTTGTTAAATATCTAAAAATATTTTTTTAAATTCAATCTCTATTTGCATCTTATTCGATGAGGTTTAGCATAGCAATAGATAAAAAAATCAGAATATAAAATAAAGAAGTACGGAATCATTTAATTAATTCAATGATACTATATTGTTAAAATTACTAAGTAAGCACGAACAAAAAATCAAACACTTTAAATAGCTAAGGTTTTTTTTTTAAATCGCAAAATTTCAGTATAAAGTTTTTCTTTTGAGAAGGTACCCGATGTCGACACTTTTTCTAATAACTGCGTCACAATTTTCCGCATATATGGGTCACAGTGCGATCACAATTACGTATCGCTGCATTGCAGTTCAATCGCAGTCGAGCATATGAATACAGATTAAGACACAAGAAAAGATAAAGAAGAGCAGTAGTACTAACAAGACGATATAAAACAAATGATAACCATGTGTCTTTATCACACCATTAGAAACTTACGAAATTTCGTTTTGCAATTGTAAAACTAGATAAAAAGAAGTAAAAATAAATAATAGATCTATACAAACAATAACATAATAATTACTCACCAAATCAAGTTGTTATTGAATAATTTTGTAAAAAATGTAAATGTTCATAAAAAAGATGTACATGATTACGAATAGCAGAGAGGTGTCCCGATAGAGGAAGCTTTGGGAGCGCGACATCCTTTGCCCCCCCCCCCATAATTTTTGTAAAATTGGGACACCTCTGGAATAGCATCAATAATATCATATAAAGTTTTTAACAAATTCTGTAATTTATTCGTCATTCTATTTATTATATGAAAGCAAAATGTAATTTATACATGCGATTTAAATTCATTCGGAGTGCACTGATATTCGATAAATAAGTCATTTTGATAATATCGACGGAAAAGAAAGAGAAAAAAATAAGTCTAAATTATCTTTCTCTTAGAACGTGTTAAGCAGATCATATCTATCTACTTCTTTCTTCCTTTCTGTAAGTAACTAAAGAAACGAATTTTTTGTCAAAGAAACAACAGGAGAGACAAACAAAAAATGCAAAAAAGTTAAATATTTTTCTTCGATATAAAGAAATAAATTTTCAAGCATTTTTCAAGACTTCCCATGTCAATCAATACGGCTATCCGTATTTTTACATTATACGGCCGTAACTTCATTATGATAGAGCCGTATTTCTACGTCAGATCATACGGTCGTATTCGTTTCGTTTATGCGTCGTAAAGTAACTATAAGCGGAACGTATAGGGGCTGTAATGGTCGACCTGGATTTTCAAGTCATTTTCAGAATTTTTTATCACAGAAATATAGTTTTTTTAAAAAATTCTGCGTAGATAATTGTGTCGAACTCGATGAGTTCTATCAAATCATGTAAAAATACCCATAAAAATATTTATTCACTTTTTGAATTATTAATGTTTTAATTTTTTGTTCAAATTCAACATTCATTTAAACGTAATATGTGTACCATATACCAACAATTAACATTTCTTTTGAAATTGTAAATAATTTCATCTACCAACCTTGATTGTATTATTGTTAATAAAATATACAAAAAAGAAAAAGACATTATTAGAAGATAATGTTTAACTATTAGCATATTCAGTTTTAGCATGATGCTCAGCAGATTTTGCGGCTGCTTTATTTACTTCAAATTCGAAATCCATTTGTTCACTTGTTTTAGTATTTGGATCATTTGCTTTTTCAAGTTTATGAGCTTTTTTAACTTTTTCTACTCCAGCTTTAATTGCAGACACTTTATTTCTATAATTAAATTATTAGTTATTATTTTCTATAGATATTCAATATAACTTACTTATAATATATTGATCAGAGACTGGAAGCAAGTATTTTTAAGTGTTTCATTGTAGAAGATCTAGTATTTGCATATGACGTTGTAGATATGCAACTATAGGGTTTATTAGATGCATCACAAGAAGAGGTACAAAACAGTACAATTCGTTTATGGATTCCTCATTTCTACTGCAAGCAAACAGAAAGTACTTAAAAATTATATGTCAGCTTATAAAAACTACCGAAAGTGTTCAAGTACTTCCTATTTTTTCGCGGTAGAAAGAAGGAATCCATAAAAAAAACTATACCATTTTGTAGTACTTGTTATGATGCGTCTAATGGATCCTGTCTTTACATATCTATAATGTCATATGCAAATACTAGGCCTTCTACAATGAAGTACTTAAAAGTATTTGCTTCTAGTCTCTGAGAAAAATAGACCTACCTAGTTGGATGTTATAAATTGCATATTTAGATGCTAAATGATTCATTCATTACTGAGTATAATAACTTGAAAAGGGATAAATTCTATAAATAGTTGTAAATGTGTGAGACTAATATTGTCAAACAACTGAAGTTTTAAAGTTAAAATCAAGTTAATTTTTTTTTATTATACAGTCAAAGAAAATGTGAATGAAAATGAACTATAATAAACGAGAATTGAATGTATCTCAACGTTAACAAATCTTTTTGTTCTTAGCTATTTGTGTAAATGTGTTCGTATGTTATTATTCTGATGAAGAAAAGAGATCATGAAATGAGTTGTAACTTGGTTTCTTTCGTCATCGTTCATCATAGAAATTACACGCATCAATCACAGTTTGGTTACACATATAAACATGACTTTGTACAATAAAATATGCTCTCTTTCCTTCTCGTCTATATCAATCAAGAACATGTATCATAGTCTATAAATATCCTTTTATGCACACATAATTGTTATGGTTGGTTGGATGTATTAATGATTAAAGGTCAATCTATTTGGATAATAATACTCATTAATTTACTTCTTTTGATACAGTTCTACCGATATTATGTGTCCCGTTTTATCATGTCTCAAACAAACATCTGTAAAAATACTTTTTCTCAGATAATTTGAAGAATATCAACGAATTTTTGTTTTCCGATTAATGGAAATGAGAAATCTTTAATTGAACTAGCCGTACAGAGATGGATTGAATGCATGGAAATCTATCTAAGGATTGGTTGAGCCATATAATAGATGAACCATCGAGAAGTTCTAAATCAGAGTGAGCGATGCCATGTTCTGTTACCTTTACTTCTGGTGCACCTAATACCATCATGAAATATTTGTTAAATTTATTCTTAGTCAGAATTTGATGTATCATTGAGCAGAAAAGAAATGTGTGCTCGAAATAGTATCGCATCTAATTCAAGAACGAAATTGCTTTTTTTATGTCGTTTGATGATAATCAAGGAACTACAAGTCAGTAGCCGAAAGGATGAGGACGCATTTGGTCCTAAATCGGTATGTCGGAGTTTTTTCAAGGAAACTCTTATTGTTTTGTACCAAATAAAAGATCTCGTTGAGATAAGCATTTTTGCTGACGAAACCAACTATTTTTCCACGGACAAATAAAATGTTAAAACAAGATCAACATTCGACGTTTTTAGATCTAAATTGATTTTATATGTTTAATTTAATATATTACTTGTAGTCATATAAAGACAATAAAAAAAAAGTTTTTTTTTACACCATCTAGTAGGCTGTATGATCCTCTAACACTGCTATAAATATCAAGTTTTTTGCATAAGTTCTTCTAGCTTTATAGTCGAAAAAGGATTTTCAATCATCTCGAAAGCTCATCTTCAGTCTATTAGGCATGCTCAGTGTTGATCTTATATCTCTTCAACAGCAAGAGTAAACATCACCATTTATTTCACCATAAAGAGCTCTTTATATTAGCGGCAAAATGCACTCATTACAGCTGAGAAAACATTGAAGGAAGACAAGCCATGAACACACACACACACACACACACACAATATCGAAGTACTGATTTTGACTAAAAATCAATAGTATTTCAAGTATTTGTATTTGAAGTCTAGTTAAAATAAAAAAAAAACAATGCTATATTGCTGAGTATCCTTCAGGGATGGGTCAAAAATGAATTTATTCAAAACCCAATTTTGCTTGAATAGACATATTCCTTTTAGAGTTATAATAAAATATTAGAGGCCGGAAAGTTATTTGCTACTGCCAAAATTACGTTTTAAACGAATTCTTTTTTTGACTCATCCCTGAGGTGTAACTCCAGCTGAGTTTTTCAAGAAAAATAAAAGTTGTCGTACAGTTTTGAAATATGCATAGATCGACTCAATTTTTCAGGGTGAGCACAACTATAGCATTGGTTTTATTTTATTGTAACTAGATTTCAAAGATGAATACTCGAAATACTACTGGTTTTTAGTCAAAATCAGCACTTCAATATTGTGTGTGTGTTCATGACTTGTCTTCCTTCAATGTTTTGTTATCTGTAATGGGTACATTCTGTAGCTAATATAAAGAGCTCTTTATTGTAAAAAAATGATGATGTTTGCTCTTGTCGTTGAAGAAATATAAGATCAACACTGAGCATGCCTAATAGACTAAAGATGAGCTTTCGAGATGATTGAAAATCCTTTTTCGACTATAAAGTCAGAAGAACTGATGCAAAAAACTTGATATTTATAGCAGTGTTAGAGGATCGTATAGTCTACTAGATGGTGTAAAAAAAAAAACTTTTTTTTTATTGTCTTTATATGACTATGAGCAATATATTAAATTAAACATAGAAACAATTTAGATCTAAAAACGTCGAATATTAACCTTGTTCCAACTTTTTATTCCTCCATGGAAAAATAGCTGATCTCGTCAGCAAAAATGTTTATCTCAGCGAGATTTTTTATTTGATATAAAATAGTAAGAGTTTCCTTTGAAAAAACTTCAACAGATCAATGTAGGATTCAATGCACCCTCGTCGTTTATGTGATGATGAATCACACCTGTCAGTATTCCATTTCCTGTTTTTGTTATTGAAGGAAAATGAGAAGAATTTATATTCTCTATCTTTATGTGAATATCATATCCTAACCACATCTTCAATTAATATATATTAACATTGTCACGAATAGATAAAATGTTGTTTTTTCGATGCAAAAATATTTTAAAGATTTTTCAAACCGTTGAGATAACATTCCATATTAAAATATTATTTTTTCAAACAATTCAAATCTGACAAGTGTAATTTTCATGACAGAACTATTTATTTGCTGTCATATTTCCTTTCACGTCATTCTTTGGAAGATATTGACACATTTAGTCATAATATATAAGTAATGTTAGATTTCTATCTCACATAATAAAACAACTCATTTTTCTTTGTTTTGTGCTCGTAGAATCAAAAAAATGACTTTTATGATAAGTGAAACAAAAGATACAACAGTTAATAATGACAACGTTGGAGATCTAATGGAAATAGAAAAAAAACGTGGAAATCGTAAAATGCAATGGCTGATTAGCTTACAAATTTTAACTATATTTTTTATTTTTTTATTAGTTGGAACATTTTTTCTTTTTAATCGTCCAATAATTAAAGAAAATCAATATTTTACAAATATTACACAGAATATTACTCAAGTAAAGGAAGATATTGTAACTTTATATGCATTGGATCCAATTGCTCACAGTTTTTGCTTCGATGATGGAAAGTATGGTCGAATATTTTTGAATCGAAGTGTTTATAATAGATGCAATGATATTGATTTCAATAATTACAATGACGGTAGCTTTACCGTCGGTAAAGAAGGTGGGAAATTTGGTATTATTATAGATTTGGGTTCTGCTGCCGATTTGCAGAATAAGTACAAGTATCGGGAAACAATGGGAAATGGTCATGGTTTTGCATCAATCCATCGACAAAATAAGACAATTCTTATTCTTGAAGGTGCACCATATAAACAGATGTTTCAACCGATGGAAGAATCTGATGAACTATTTCAACAAGAAAAGCCAATAGCAAATGCCATCATTAATCTTGGACATATTTACATTCTTCGAATTACTTATCTTGATGAACCAGCTTTTGAGCGCATCGCCAAGTTGATAGTAATCGCATACAAACCTAATGAATGGGTTACAATTCGATGGGACGTTATTACATAGTTATATGAATATCAATATTATTTACTAATATAACGTACTTGTTTTAGCATCTTTAACGCTTGTACAACCTTATATATTCACATACTTAATAATTGATAACGCTTAATTCTCAATAAAAGTTTACAAATCAATACTATTTGTTTTTTTTGATTCACTATGATTTTGCAGAAAATAAAATATATCACAAGATTCCACCTAAAAGCCTCTGCACTATGAGAAAAATTTGTTTTAATATATTTTGTTTATTGAATACAACATATCAGATGATAGAAAAACAATTCTCATCGATCATTACATTGTAATCAAGAACAGTAATATAAATTTCCCATATGTATTGGATACTAAGATGACTATCTTTAGCAGTTTCTAATACTTCATGTAGAATAAACTTGATTTACGAAAATTTAAAATCTGTCTTCTCGAAACGAAGTAGTTGTTGGAGAAATCCCAAGTTAGGACACACACATGGACGTGCTTGATGTACATGTAAAGTAGCTTCGGCTGCACCAATATGACGTACAGCCATCAAATAGGCAGCAACTATTGCAGCCGAACGAGATACACCTGCAGCACAATGAACTAAAATAGCTCCATTATCAGCTTGTAGAGATTTATGAATGAAATCGAGTGCTACAGGAAAGTGAGCAGAAATGTCATAATTATCTAGATCATGACTATGTAGTGCGAGAAGAGTCACATGTGAATAACCAGCAGTAGTGAAGAAGTCAGCAGGATAACATACAGATCCTGTCATGTCTAGTACATATTTGATGTTGTATCGCTTCAGTTTTTCCAAATTACGGGCATCAGGTGCAGAACCCAAAAATAAACGCTCACAAATCAATGATGGCGTTTCATCGTCATCTTCTAAAAGCTTTCCAAACATTGTTGAATACAAACGACGAGCTTCTTTTGCAAACATTTCATTTTCCTCAGAAGAATCGAACTTAGAGTGAATATTGGATATAGAAGACATACTCCTATTGCATTTAAAAGAAAAAAAAGAAGATATTTATGAATATAAATTTTTTCTTTTCAGTAAGAATTGCTTTAAATACAGTTGATAAACATTAGTCAATACTGACGCACGATGGCGTAAATATGACACATGAATTAAACATAAAAGCATGCTTTTTTTCTCTTTCTGTAATCAGAGAAGAACGACAAAATCTTTTCTTTTCTCTTCAAAAAATAGCATGCAGTACATGAATCATCCGAATCTTTTGCTTGTTATATGACAAGATTATTCTCACTCTCCTCGTATATATCTACATCCAGCTGTAACTCATCTCCAACTTGTAAAAGAGTCAACGTAAGATCGTGATTAAATCATATTATATCACAAATATAAAAGTAGAAACAATGTTTTGAAATCATTGATAAATTGCATATAAGAACTGATCTTATTAGTTGAATAGAAATTACGAATCAATTATTTAAATATTCCAAAATTTAGAGTCAAGTATCATTTTAACATGATCAAAGATATTCCGAATCAAAAGAAGGAAAACACTGGGAGTACTTGTCTCGTTAGACCAATTTTTCCTAACAATTAATGAAAAGTGTTTTGAATTCATTTTCTGAAAAAATTTTCATTTATCTTGGATACCGCATGAGTACAACAGATGTCATTTATTTTATTAGTTAAATCTCGTTTAATAGAATTGTTTAACCAAAGGTTATATAATATTAGGTAAGACGAATATGGCAGATACGAAATTATATTAATACCTTCTTCTGTCAAAATAATAAATAACATAGGATAAATCTGCAGTCAATGATGATCATCAAGCAATCTTGTACATTTTGAACCTGACGTCTTTATTTGTATTAACATCACATGTTAGTGAGCTTTTTTTATTAAGTTCTCAGAAAAATTGAAATTGAATTTTTACCATAGAAGGATACATGGAAGTCTTCTTTTTCAGAATGTGTATCGCTCTTTGCAAAATCTATAGATTTCGACAGATTTATTGATGGAGCCTTAGAAATACTATCGTCTTTTTTGGTTGATGGATCAATTCGTTGTAATAAAAAATCGTCGCGTACAAATTCATGGTATATACTAGATAATAAGAAAGAGAGGGAGAGAGACAATAATAGTTAAATTAAAAGATATGATCTAATTCATTAATGTGTTTATCATTTATTTCAACAGCGTCACATGAGCTTTATTCGTCACTCCAAGAAATATCAATATTCACTTAAAAATGTCCAAGAATTAAATCATAAGATTAACAATTACAATAAATATTTTAAGTGACGAATCGTTATTGACCAATAAACCAGATTCTAAATAGCACACTACTTTATATTTGGTCATTTACTAGACATAGAATCATACTTAGAAAGTATAAAATAGTTTGTACAAAAAAGTCGTGAGATCAATTTCTTATTTTTTTCTTAAAAGTTCCCAGGGAAATATTCTATTCATAATTCTCTATGTAATGTAGCCTGATTTGTTCTAAAAGATTAAAAACTAAGTGTCGCTTTCGATCAGGTAGATCGAATGAATCCTTCGAAAAAATTCGGTATGAAAGATAGATACACCAACCGGTTAGATTAACCATCTCAGTTTAATTATTGTTGTCTCTCTCTCTCTCTTACTATCCAGTATATACTATCAACTTGTGCGCGACGTATTGATATAACGTTGGTTTTTGAGATAATTTGATGTTTTTCTTTAAATTGTCTTCAAAATCAGCTTTCTCGAGTATATCATTTTCACATTGAATAAGTTTATTGTTCTCGAAAAGGGTTAATAAGAAAAAAAATCTGTACATACACAAGAGTCAAAGTATAGAATTTAGTATATAGATAATATAGAATCACTCTTTCTAGAAAAGAAGACAAAA
The DNA here is from genome assembly GCA_022393335.1 of Macrotrachela quadricornifera. NCBI lineage: Eukaryota > Metazoa > Rotifera > Eurotatoria > Philodinida > Philodinidae > Macrotrachela > Macrotrachela quadricornifera. The sequence continues at coordinate 13,387 of JAJEKB010020780.1, forward strand.
AGTCATCTACACAATATATGTATCATGATAGATAGATATATTTATTCACAAAGTCTTGAATAAAAAGAGAAGAGGAACAAAACATTTTTTTTTGAGGTTCATGATCACATAAGAAAGAGAAAAGATCTAGATTGGTGTGACAAACAATTAGGGGAACATACTGTTCTTTCGAAATCTTATACATCTATAATATGAACGAACTTTATCTAGTGTCGTCGCAATAAAATACACCTCTCAAGTTTCTCTATATCCAGTCGCTCCGGAGCTTAAAGTCACAAATTTATCCCATCCTCAAGGGCCATATACAGATCTAAGATCCTTTTTTTTTCGAGTATATCATTTACGCGGACAAATCTTATTCAATATAAAAGAGACAGTTTTTTTTCTCTCAGGCAAATATTTGCGACTGTATTGTAATAAAATTCGATATTTCAATTTCACTTTTGTTTCAATAAAAAACTTAAATCTTTGATTTTAATTATCAATAATCTATTTGGATTATGAATTTGAAAAGCAAATAAACATACATTAAAAACTCAAGCTCTAAAGTTACTCTACAATTTAAAGAACACCTCGATATGTTTATTTTCATATTCTCATATTAAAAATCTTTCTACATAAAGACTATTCTTGATCAATACATAGATTCCGATTGAATTCCATGGTTCTAAAGTAGATTAATAAAACTCGTTTTATTTAATCATAATAAATTTCATACTAAATATAAGAAAAAAAAAATTTGATCTAAATTTCGTAAATATCGATATTTCCATATAAAAATAATTAAAAAAATGCTAATAGATATAAATATTTTTGGACTTTCATTAATTTTATTTAAAATAAATCCATCAATTGAATGCCATGATCTACCAGTATAATGAATAATATAATTCATTGTTTCATTTTCTGATAAAATCCATAAAGAATTATTTTTATTATTTATTAATTTAATATATTTTCTAAGAGTACGAGTTAAAAAAATTGATCCAGTTGAAAAAACTTCTAAATAAGGAAGTATATATATTCTTTTATAAAATTTTGGTAAGACAATATCATGAAGTATTAAATTAATTATATATGAAGATTTTTGTGCAATTAAAAAATGATTTATTAATGATAAACCATTTGATGAACGTGGAATTAAAAATGATACATTTGATAAAAGAAGTTTTTCAATATTTTTAGAACATGGAAATACATCTAAATCAGCATATATTCCACCTTGATTATGAAGAATTATTAATCGACCTAAATCAGCACGTTGAATTGAATATGGATAAGATTTATATATTGTATATAAATATTTATATTCAGTTTTAGTAAATAATTCTTCTATATCTTTATCTGTCCATAAACGAATTTTATAATTAGGATAAAATTGTTTCCATTGTAAATGAGAATTATTAATTGGATATGTTAATAAATTTTCATTTTTCCACATTTGATGAATAATTCGTGGTATTGTACTAGTAGTTTTATTTAAATTAATATTAAATAAATTTGAATCAATTCCTTGAAATTCTTCTATAATTGTTATTAAAATTAATAAAATTTGCCATAATAAAATAAATATTCCAATTAATAAAATTATCCATAAAAAAAGTTTTTTTCCAATACTAAACATTTATTTAATCAGTATAGAACATGTATATAGATGTACGACTGACTCATCAATAAACGTTTTTAAAAAAAGCATCTAAAAATTGTGAACCATCATTGCCGATCGAAGCAATGGTTTACACTTTTATTCATGTCTCATTATTTTCTTTTCTCTATCTACGATAAGTAAGAATGTCGACTAGTTTTTTATAGCAAAGGAACAAATATAAAGAGAATCAAGTTACGTGTATTAGGAAAAAAAAAATCAAGAAAGAGAGAGAATGACTAAAATGAACATGAGTTCAACACATGTAGAATAAATTGGATTTACTAAATTATTTTTTGTAAGCTGAAGAACAATTGTTAATTTTCTAGTAAACAAATCCTTTTTCATAATTATTTATAATTGATTAATTAAAATCCGACATCTTTTTTTTCAATAATAAGAAAATCTTGATAAAATATTGTACCCGTAGAGAAAAGAAATGTTTGAATTGGTTACTATAGTTTATTTCTTTTTCTGTTCAAATAAAGAAAAAAAAAAAAAGGAAATAACACTTTAGATAAGCCTACACATCGTTCTTTATATATTTCCTTAACATGGAATAAAAAAAAAGGACGGCAAAAAATAATTTTTATTAGAGAACAATGAGAAACAAAAAAAAATCATGTTGATTATCATTCTGATTATTTTAATCAGAATTTCTAAAAAGAAATCTGATGCATAATGTATTCCAGATAAAAGTCATTTGTTAAAAAACATTTTGTGTAGTTCATATATACTTTCCAAAGAAAATATTAAATATATAAATTATAAGTTAATATTTCTCTCATCTCTTCTATTACCCTACAGACATTAACAATTGAGAGAAAAAAAAAACATTAGATGCATTTCCGCTGCCACTAAGATTAATAATGATTAGACTTTTATGCATCTGTTTTGGTAAGTTTATACAGTCCACACATATTGAAAGTATACCCTTCGAGTTTTTTATTTTTATCTATTAACCTACTATATATAGGAAGAAAGCCCGAAATGCGCTACATCTTTTGGTGTATTTACATTGATCATAGAATGCAGTTTAAAGTATAAAAAGTTACTTTTTATTTTTTCACACGGTGTTCATAATGTTATAACATTTTTTATTTCGCATATGTTAGGTAGTATTACACGTTCCATAGCATATGTGTTATTAGTAACTGTTGTTCATTCTTCACTTTTGCGTTCTCGTTATGCATGATATATGATCTTGTACATTCTCTTCTTTCGTTTTGTGTTCTCTTAACATATGTGATTAATGTATTCACTCTCTCTCTCTCTTTGTGATTCTCGGCGTTATCTCTCCCATTTTCACCTGTATAAGGCGTTGCTCATTTCGAAATAAACATGCTTTTCACTAAGAATCATCCATCTTCACCAAGATTGATTCTTTCTCTCTGCAAAGCCTCACAGCATATATCTCGGCTTAGGTAAATGATGCAACGTTGAATTTTTTTCCAAATGATGCATCGTGAAAGGGTCTACAAAAGCTGCATAATTGGATTCTTTTTGTGAAACACGACCTAAAAGGAGTGTTGAAGTGTATAGGGGTAGAAATTTGCACCCACCACCCCCGGCCCCCCCCACAGACGTGACAGACATGCTTAGCAACGGCAGATCACAGACGTGACAGACATTCTTATTAACGATGTATCAAAAGCATAGGAAATATGCTTAGTAACGACATATCACAGACGTGACAGACATCCTTAGCAACGGGATGTCACATACGTGACAGACAGTATCACAGACGTGACAGACATCCTTAGCAACGAGACATCACAGACATGTCAGACAGACTTGATGACCCCATCACAGACTGTTACCGACACTTTAATTAATTAATTAAATAGCGTCTGATTAATTAATTAGTGGGTAATTCATTACTCATCAAAGACTGTCACAGACCGTGACCGACTCCTTAGCTACGCCTCTTTCAGTCCCAGACGGTGACCGACAGTCTCACACAGGGTAGTAGATAATGTCGTGAATAGTATCTCAGACCATGAGAGACATAGAACTAAACTATTTCTATGTCATTAGTCACAGCAGCTATATCGTGTTTCACATTTTAATCCCGTAGGGATTGCGCTAACAGCTTTT